>JAINUW010000394.1:0-186819 GCA_020205615.1 Panax quinquefolius | reverse complement strand
GAATAGTAACTCGTGAATAGTAACTCATGAATAGTAACTCGTGAATAGTAACTCATGAATAGTAACCCTACATGAAAAAGTTCCAAATTTGATAAAAACTTCAGATCAATATTTCAAAGATAATGATATCAAGAAATAATATCATTACGAAAAAAAATAATATCCCTTACCTCAAAGAATCAAGATTTCCTAAGGAAAGGCTCAAGTGATGTTTGAATGAAACTTGTAGATTAATAAAGAACTCTCAAAGTATCTAAATACTCACAAAATACGCCAATAATATAGAGAGAAAAGAGAGAAACTTTGTTTCGTGTGATTTTCAATTCTAATTTAGCCCTCTATTTATAGAAAATGTTAGCCCGTCACCAAGGCATTTCGACTTGACAACTACGATGGCTTTACACTCGCTACTATTGCCACCCACCACATTTGAAATAAAATTCAGCACATTTTTTTCACCAACCACAAGTGGGGCCCACTCAATTCTAGAATTTTCCACCAAAATCAATTATAAACCTAATTTCCTAATCCGACACCTCTTAAAATTCACAACAAATCATTCGTGCATTTTTAATTGCTCAAAATTTGTGGACATATACTCAACTTATGTATGTATAACATACCCAAAAATACCTACAATCCAACTGGTTTGATTAAAAATTATAACCCCGTAATATATCTCAAAACCCCGATTTGATTTTTAACACCTCCAATCCGATAAAATAATCGATAAAACACCTCAACATTAATTCCTTCATTAATAACCACATAAATAAATCCATCATTTATATTCATATAAAATAAATATTTCCTTATCATATGAATCAATAATTAATTATTCACAAATAATATTACGTAATCACATTTATGACAACCAGTCGCTCCTGTGAAAGAGGGGCTTTCAATAAGAATTTCTTCTTCATCGCCGTAATTAGGTGACCAAACCTCTCCTTAGATGTAACTTTCTAGACATTGCCAATAATGTTATCTAATAATATTATTCAAATAATATGAATTATTGATCCGATAATGGGAAATATCGCAGCAAAGGACAATTATCAAACAAAGAATAATATAAAATACCAACGCAAAGAATTATTGAATCAATAAAATAAACTATCAACAAAGAATTCACCGTAATAATTATTGAGTAGTACCTTCACGTAAGGATCAATAATTCAACAATACTGCAATACCGTGCAGCCATCGCAAAACCACGCCAGACATCGTATTTTAACCACCGCATTCCAATGCCTTAATTCTAACTACGCCCTTAATTCAGTAATAACTACGCCGCTATTTATAACCACCCAAACTTTGTCGCTTTTTCTCATCCAATCGCTTTCACATGGGGCCCACACACGGTCAATGGCCGTCAGCATTTAATATTCCCCACAGCATTTAATATTCCACGACCAAACGAATATTCTCTACGATTTAATATTCCACGACCAAACGAATATTCCCTAACAAAAATGAATATTTTATAACCACTTGCTTATTTTGAAATATTTATGATTTAACCCTTAACTATCCACATTAATCAAATCAACCCTTACTATTTCAAGATAATAAATAAAGGAAATTCCTTTTATTTAAAAAATTTCGGGTCTTACAACCTCCCTCCTTATGAAATTTCGTCCTCGAAATTGACGACGACGTGCACTGGTGTTTTCAAAAGGTAAAGATACCTCGCTTTCATTTTCGCTTTCCAACTCCCGTGTCATTTCCTCAATAGCATGGTTTCTCCACAAAACTTTAACTTATGGTATAACCTCTGCGACATAGGTCATGTTCTTTCCTCTACAAAATCTTGACAGTACCTCCTCGTCACGTTAAGTCTTCTATTATCTCGTCCTGGCTTCTAACTCAATGACGTGTTTCGGTCAGTCCAACATATTTACGTAACATCGATACGTGAAAAACGCTATGAACACGCCATGTCCATACTTGGTGGTAAAACGAGTCTATAGGCCACAGCTTCCTATTCGATCGAGAATTTCAAATGGATTAATAAATCAAGGTTTGAGCTTTCCTCACCTCACCGATTCTCTCGCTTTTGAAATAACAACTTCGCACCTCCTTCTTCAAATTCATCACCCTCGTTGTGTAGCTTGAATGTTTTTTAACTTTATCGATTAAAGTCGATTATACTCGTATATCATCACGCATCAGATATCATCACGCAAGGTACCTAGAGTTTTCATCTCCATCTCTATTATTTGTATATTATACGATATTAGTCTTTGACAATATCGTACTCGCATTTGTATACGATCTTCTACTCAACACGCCGCCTACCACGCTCGCTTTTCCGTGATGGCATGGTCGTAACATATCTTCAAAATGAGTCTCCTCTTGAGTTCTTCAAGCTCTTCCCACATTCCTTGCTCCATTCAATTTTGTATCTCTACGAGTCACCGCGATAATGGAATAGCGATATCCTTCAATATCCTCCGATAATAACCAACTAAGCTTCTGTAAAGCTACGATTTCGACACCGATTTAGGTTGCTCTCAATCGCGACTCATATCTCAACCTTGGATAAAGACGTCACAATGACACCTATCGCTTTACTATCGCATCTAATATGACATCCCCACAGAGAGTTCCGCTTAGTGAATTCCACAAAGGAAGTCACAAGATAAAGGCTCATGTACCAAATTCTATAGTTGAATTTTTAACTCCTCAAGTTCAATAGAGCCATTCGATATGAGATTTTAGAAATGAGTTTTGTACGGTTCAAAGTCGATACAAAATTTAATATCGCCTTTTGGGAGTAAGCCAATAAATTCTTCAGAAATACGCCGAAAAATCAATAACAACAGAATATTATTCAAATCGACGTGTCTTTATTCAAATCCATAACACGGACTAAGAAAACTTGACATCCGTAATAAACGAATGACTTCATGGCTTGATATGAAAATGTTTGACTACAATGGTTTGATTGCTTGAATTCGAATAACAAAAGTTGCTTAGGAATATGAAAACTAACAACCTTACAAAAGCAATCAATTTGGCATAATGAGTAGTTAACCTTAAAATCACATCAAAAGAAAATATCTCTATAGAAATAAGGTTAACAGTAATGTGATAGTGCCAACTTGAATCAAGCAAGATTTTTAAACAACGGATGTAATGAAAGTTTCTCCTAACTGAGTCTCCATAAATAGGTCAAAGTCTAATTTCTCCGTATTCAAGTTCAAACGCTGAGCGCAAGCAAGAGAGATAAAAGAATGGGTAGAACCCCATTCAGTAAGGTATAAACTTCGCAAGAATTTATAATTAACTAACCTGCTAACTTCGTCGTTCCTCGTGATTTTGACCGGCCACGACAAACGCCTTCCAGAATCGCCGACTTTGACTTTTCCGACATCCTTTTGAGTCACCGCCCTACCAAGACTAGGTTTCGATATCGCATAACTCGAAAGCGATATGTCCTTCTTTTCCACAATTATAGCATACCTTAAACTGCTAGGCGCTTGAATGATATGTCCCTCTTTCCCGTGATTTAAATATACGACCGATGGTCTTTCTCCTCCTTGAACTAGTTGCCACCGGGCGCCGACGCCTTCACATGGTCGTTATTGAATCTCCTCTTTAAAAATCTCCTCCCAACTCGCTTCTTCTATTTTCATGGCCACGATTACCACCAGAGTGGTTACCGCTTTGTCCGTATTCTTCTTTCTCCACCGGGTTATCGTTATTCGATGACTGCTATCTTCTAGTATAATCCTCGTTATGGTCCCTCATTGAACGTGCTCGTTATCTCGCTTCTAACAACCGAGCCCTCGCTGACAACATCTCGAATAGAGAGAAAATTTATGAGAAATGAGATATCGACGTATGCCGTTTCAAACCTCTCGTAAACATCCGCCATATAATCGCTCCTCATTCTCCACCAAATGAGGTGCAAACTCGATAACTCCGCTTAACTTCGCCAGACGTCTTTGGGACCGCCATTTTATTCTCGCTTCCAATCTAATAAACTCCACTTCCTTCATATGACGAATACTTTCGTAAAGTACTTGTCATTGAACTGCTTCAAACGCTCTCCCACATACGCCGAAAATACCGATGGGTACGCTTCACGATTCCCACCAAGAATCACCGCCACTTTAACATAAAAGGTAGCGAATGGAACTTTCGTCTTCCGCGTGCATCCCAAGACATCGAATATCTTGGTAATTTGTTTTGACCCATGTTTCCGCTATGATCGGATCGGCTTTCCTTAAATTCGTGGTCCCAACTTCAACTCGCTTAATGCGACCACCCATGAATTACTATCATTTCCTCCTCAGATTTTGAACACGAAGTCTCCTCGCCTCGATTTTTGCATGAACTCGCAAAAAAAACTTCTAAACATCCCCTCGCTCATCATCTCGCTCAAGCAAGTGTTATTCACAGAGGTACATTGCCACTGCTGCACGCTCTCCTCAAGCAGTGAGTACAGCATCTCCACGGGCCTCATTTACACCACTATTAATATTCTCACGACATTCTCAATTACCGCCATAAAATAAGGGTTAATTAAGGAAATCAATATATCACATAATATCCCTATATACCCGACCAACTAACAAATAAGCTTAGTAGGACACACTAGCAAAGGATTTACTCGCCTCTCCTCCTAGTTTTATTCCCCATCTCCTCCAGAGATCATATCCCTAAGCTCGATATTAACCGCGACGACCCCAAAATAGGTCCATTCCATCCAACCCATTCTCGAGTCGCCAAATACATGGTACGTAAACAACTACAACTTTATTATCACAACAATAAAATCATGAGTTTAAATACAAATATTATCTTCTAGACAATATTTATACTCAAATAAATCCTCATCACATTTATTGATACATTATTTTACAATAATGGTGAGGACTACTAAACAACTCTCTCTAGAACCTTCATTCCATACCCCGACTAGTACTCGCTACATTCTCGCCTCCCGAGAAGAAAAAATGGAACAACAAGGAAAAGGGTGAGCTCAACTAGCCCAAGAAGAATGTTACGACTAAGATAATATACAACAAATTATCGTTAGTCTCCAACAGGAAAAATCTGATAGAATATAATATGTATAACAAGTTTCGCATCAATATTCGCAGCTGAAATAATAATTCATAGAAGAGTTAAGTAGAGAATGAAATCTACTATAATCTATGAATTTAATAAATTCATCATCAATATTTTATCCTCAGTAACATCAATCAATATTCATCTCAAATCAAATATTCATCTTTGCACTACAGCCAAAGATATTCATCAATCCATCATGTTCATCTCAACACTGCTCATCTTTGCACTAAAGGCCAAAGATATTCATCACCTATCATGTTCATTTAAACACTGCTCATCTTTGCACTACAGTGCCAAAGATATTCATCACCGTGTTCATGTTCATTTAAACACCGCTCATCTTGCACACTACAGCCAAAGATATTCTTCAAATCATTCATCTTTGCACTATGTGCCAAAGATATTCAATAATATCATCATTCAAGACCGAGGATGATGAAAATATTTTTAAAGAACGAATCCAAAGGAAACATAATGACAAGGATTAAGGATTAAGGATTCAGACTTTGTTTTATCCATGTCCAAAAATACCTCAAAAATAATCATAGTGGTGTAAAATTCAAGAATGATCAAAACATGGATACAATCAAAGCTAGTATCCGTAATAGATATTTTGGATTAAAAGAAAATTTTTCATTTTTCTATGAATAGTGCCGATTCGTGAATAAAGGTCAGATACGCGAATAAAGCCGTATACGTGAATAGTAACTCCGACACCCAAAAGATAGAAATTCCACAAAAAAACATCTTCACGCTTCATTTAATAGTACTCGTGAATAGTAAATCGTGAATAAGAACTCATGAATAGTAACTCGTGAATAGTAACTCATGAATAATAACCCCGACATGAAAAAAAAGTTCCAAATTTGATAAAAACTTCAGATCAATATTTCAAAGATAATGATATCAAGAAATAATATCATTACGAAAAAAAAATAATATCCCTTACCTCAAAGAATCAAGATTTCTAAGGAAAGGCTCAAGTGATGTCGAATGAAACTTGTAATCGAATAAAGAACTCTCAAAGTATCTAAATACTCACAAAATACGCTCAATAATATAGAGAGAAAGAGAGAAAACTTTTGTTTCGTGTGTGATTTTCAATTCTAATTTAGCCTCTCTATTTATAGAAAATGTTAGCCCACCAAGCAGATTTGACTGCCACCCGATGGCTTTACCTCGCTACTATTGCCACCCACCACATTTGAAATAAAATTCAGCACATTTTTTCACCAACCACAAGTGGGGCCCACTCAATTCTAGAATTTTCCACCAAAATCAATTATAAACCTAATTTCCTAATCCGACACCTCTTAAAATTCACAACAAATCATTCGTGCATTTTTAATTCTGCTCAAAATTTGTGGACATATACTCAACTTATGTATGTATAACATACCCAAAATTACCACAATCCAACTATTTGATTAAAAATTATAACCCCAAGATATATCTCAAAACCCCGATTTGATTTTTAACACCTCCAATCCGATAAAATACCGATAAAACACCTCAACATTAATTCCTTCATTAATAACCACATAAATAAATCCATCATTTATATTCATATAAAATAAATATTTCCTTATCATATGAATCAATAATTAATTATTCACAAATAATATTACGTAATCACATTTATGACAACCAGTCGCTCCTCAGAAAGAGGGGCTTCCAATAAGAATTTCTTCATCAAGCGCCGCAATTAGGTGACCAAACCTCTCCTGCATGTAACTTTCTAGACATTGCCAATAATGTTATCTAATAATATTATTCAAATAATATGAATTATTGATCCGATAATGGGAAATATCAGGCAAAGACAATTATCAAACAAAGAATAATATAAAATACCAACGCAAAGAATTATCGAATCAATAAAATAAACTATCGAATAAGAATTCACCGTAATAATTATCGAGTAGCCTTTCTTACGTAAGGATCAATAATTCAACAATACTGCAATACCGCAGTGCTATCGCTCAACCACGCCAGACATCAGATTTTAACCAATTTATTCCAATGCCTTAATTCTACAGCCTTAATAACTACGCCAAGTTATTTATAACCACCCAAACTTTGTCGCTTTTCTCATCCAATCGCTTCACATGGGGCCCACATATCGGTCATGCTATTGCATTTAATATTCCCCGACGATAATATTCCACCACCAAACGAATATTCCCGGCACAAGATTTAATATTCCACGACCAAACTAATATTCCCCACAAAAATGAATATTTTATAACCACTTGCTTATTTTGAAATATTTATGATTTAACCCTTAACTATCCACATTAATCAAATCAACCCTTACTATTTCAAGATAATAAATAAAGGAAATTCCTTTTATTTAAAAAAATTTCTGGGTCTTACAATAAAACTATTTTATTTTAATTTATCCAATTTTGAATAAAATAAACTATTTTATTTTAATCAAAATAAACTCTTTTATTTTAATTAATTATGGAATCTAATTCCATGTAAAAAAAAAACTTTTATTAAAGGAAACACGGATTTTCTTTCCTATTCACAAATAAACTCATTTATTTTGAATAATATGAAATCTTATTTCATATTTAAATAAACTCCTTTATTTAAGGAAACACGGATTTTCTTTTCCTATTCACAAATAAACTCCTTTATTTTGAATGATATGAAATCTTATTTCATATTTAAATAAAATCCTTTATTTAAGGAAATATGGAATCCAATTTCAACTCCAATTAGTTATCATAGAATCCAATTCTAACTCTAATTAGTTAGCATGAAATTTTAAAATTAAAATAAACCTTTTTATTTTAATATAAAATAAACTTTTATTTTAATATTAAAATAAAATTTTTATTTTAATAATAAAATTATTAAGAATATTATATATATATATAATAAAAAACAAAACCGTTATTATATATATATATATATATATATAATAAAACCGTTAATATATATCATATATATATATATATATAATATCCTAGTTTCATTAATTGCTCCGTGATCGCCATGCATGTCCACCAATCAAACCGTGGCTTTTAAAAAAAATGACCAAGTGAGTACTTGAAACCATGATGCAGCTTTAAAAAAAAAAATTAAGCGGAAGGAACATGATGCCACGTGGGATCACACAGATTATATGAAATATATGAAATCACGGATACAATCTAAAAAAAAACACAAATTCGCGTTTTTTTTTTTAAATAAATTTTATATAATAAAATTATGCCCAATTAAATTGTTCTAAACACATATCAATATACATATCAAATTAAAAACAATTAATAATTCGCATAAAGGTCTGGCTCTGATGCCACTGTTAGGTTTGTAATATTCAAGAACGCAATCAAATTGCATAAAAGTGCGGAAACGTGTAAAAAATCAGAGTCTAAAATTTTACAAACCATATACCCGGATCACCCTTTATGCACAATTATTAATTAAACTAAAAGATAAAGAGTAAAATCATACCCTTGAAGATCGAGCTTCCTCAGGTACAAGTTCACCTCCAAATCCTTTCACGTTCAACTTGAATCCACCGGGTTTGGTTCCGTCTTTTGATCAACGTTAGCCACCAAAGTGTTTGGCCTCTAGAGGTGATCCACCAAGGAAGAAGAAGAATTCAAGAAGATGGGTGGTTGGCTAAACCCTAGTTTTTCTATCTTTATAGAAAAAGAGCGTACTCTCCAACTATTGGAAATATTACTTAGTCTAGATATCTGATATAAGACTTCTCTTATAAAGATATCAAGTAACCCTATTAAAATAAGGTATTATTTATTTAATTAAACTCTTTTAATTAAATGGGCTCCCTAATCTTATTAGGGATAATTAATTAAACTCCTTTAACTAATTTTCCCTCCTAATCCTATTAGGAAATATTTGAGAGTACTTATATTAAATTAATTCCTAAACTCTTTTAGAAATTAAAATAATAATAATAATTGTAATAATATTAATAAGACTCCTCTTATTAATTTATATTTAATATTTCTAAAATATTAAATAATAAATATTAAGCTATTTAATTTATTCTATCACCATAAAATAAATTAAATATACATAACATATTATTACGATTATGCCATTAACTTCTTAAATCATTATTCTTCCTTTTATGGTGTGACCCTTTAGGTTCTCCATATTAAACCTAAAATGAATAAATCAATTAGAACAATTCTAATCTTATTTAAATAAATAAATTAAATAATTAATTTATTTAAATAAATAATATTTATTCTACAATAGGGATAAGCCTCCCTAACGATTAACGACTTTCCAGATAATATAGTTTTCAACATTAATCATAAAAGAACCTTTGAGTAAATAGTTATCGTACAATTCAATTCTTCCACCATACAATGTCCCAATTAAATATAAGACATGGAATTACCACAAGTCTTATTTTATTTAATTATATGTATTTCGACTCTTAAATGCACAACTCTAAAATAATGCAAATTAGAAACTCCTTTCTAATTTCATTACGCCTTAACCAAGGACTCATTGGGTTATCATTTATCGAATCACATAGGACATTTCTCTTCTTTTATTAGAAGTGGTAGATTCTTTATTGATCATACATTATCTCCATGTACAACTTATTATACCCAAGCATACCCTTTGATATACCCTAAGGGTCTTAAGGAATAATTCAAAGTATAACTCATCATACACAAGATACTATAATGATCTCAAGTCCAAGGATCACTTGTACTACTATCACTACAGAAATTCCTATCGACAGCAAATAAAACTCCATTAGGTATTCCTTAGCGAGCCAATGTTCAAAGGAACTTATTCTCTAATAAGCACCTACATACTTGCTTTAGTGTCTCCACACAAATGATCATGAGATCAATCATCCTCATCCAATGAGCAAGACAAACGTATGTACCAATCTATCCTGGATTTACTAATCCCCAATTTAGTAATCCAACGATTGGGAACTATTTTAGTTTTAAGCTTTCTAAGAATTTAGATCTCATTAGAATGATCATCATCATTATTCTAAAAGCATTGCTTAAAACTATGGGTTTATCACATATTATAAAACAGCATCATGTAGATAATTAAAAGCCTTTAATAAATTAATACTTTTTATTAATAAATGAATAAGATTGTTACAAAGTATATGCTTTATCATCAAACATGATTGGCTTGTGTGCATACTACTTTCAATATAATCATCAATGGTCATGATTATACCGAATAATCCCTTGTTATAATCATACCAGTAACTGTCCATCAATGCACTACAGGCTAATGAGGACTTTTACCACATCATCTATAACATTACGGGTCATGATTATACCGAATGATCCCTGATCATAATCATACCAATAAATAGTTCATCTATGCACATAAGCCAAAGATACCAATAATCAACAGTCTATCTTTGCACGTAAGCCAAAGATATACAACTGTAAAACCAATAATCAAAAGTCCATCTTTGCACGTAAGCCAAAGATATACAATTGTAAAATCAATATTCAACAGTCCATCTTTGCACGTAAGACAAAGATATACAATTGTAAAATCAATAATCAACAGTCCATCTTTGCAAGTAAGCTAAAGATATACAATTGTAAAATTAATAATCAACAGTCCATCTTTGCACATAAGCCAAAGATGACTTTCATCACAATATAAACATGAGGATGATGACAATGATATAAGCATTAATCAAACAAAAATAAGGATAAATATGAAAGACTTTAAATTTATACAAATATTATCAATCACTTAATAAACTCATAATCTAATATTATAATAATATTTTAATCACTTCTTAAACTTATAAACAATTTATTTCAATTGTTTACACTTTACCAAATAATGCATTTAATCATTTAAAAATGCCATACTCATAAGATTTCATCACCAATGATCAAATCCCTCATAACTAGTTCATTTAATCCCATTTTCCAATTTTGTTACTTCACATAACATATTTAATTCATTTACTCATAACTAGTTCATTTTCATGAAAAATACCAAATCAGTCCGAAAAATATTTTTTTTTGGGATTTAGCAGAATATAGTCCCATATTGAACAAATATTTTTCTCGAAATTTTTAAAATTCATTTACTATTTTTCATATGGCCAAAACTGCCGAATATTTAGACATTTATCATAAATTATACTTTTGTCCAAAAATTCCAAAATTTACAGGGTATGCTCCTATTATATACATGTACTCCAAATAAAAATTTCACTAATTTTGGAGTTAACCACAAGGAGTTATAAGGGTATACTTTTAAAATAGTCTTTTCCCATAAAATCCCTAACTCTTAATCTATACATCAAAAAATCGCCATCTTTGGACACGATATAGAAAACTCATCAAATTATCTTTTCAAATTTTTCCAGAATTTTTGAGGGTAAGAAAATTACTTAAACCGCAAATGGATTTTCACCCGCCATGCAGTAATCCACGTAGATGCATCATTTCTACAATTTAATAAGGAATGAATACAAAGGATCATTCACCATGCATGCAAAGAATCAGAGAGTATAGGCAAAGTTATTCCAAAGAATAATAAAGAATGGAATAGTAGAAGAATTCACCATGCATGTGATAGACCACACGCATGACGAGTTATTCCCAATGTAATAATAAAGAATGGAATCGAGTCAATGCGTAATCCGCATGCATGTGATATTCAAATAAAATAATAAAGAATGGAATAACAATAGAATTCATTAGGCATGCGATAAATCGCACAGATAGGTTATACCAATAGAATAATAAAGAATGTAACCATGTTATGCATAATCCGCACAGACAGGATATTTCAACAAAATAATAAAGAACGGAACCAGGTCATGCGTAATCCGCACAGACAGGATATTCCAACAGAATAATAAAGAATGGAATAATAGATGAATTTCACCATGTATGCAGTACTTCGAATAGTCTGGTTATTCCAACATAATAATAAGGAATAGAATAACAATAGCTCTCTTCATGAATACGAAAGAAATAATACCCATTACCTTAGAAGAAACTGGATATTGGAAGAGTAAGGTAGCAGACTTCTCTTCTTCTTTCTCTCTATAATTTCTCCCTATAATAATTGTTCTAAAGCTTTAGTGAATTTGTGAGAAATGAAAGAAGAATGAGCTTCTATTTATTGGAAAATATAGTTTTGATAATTGCACGTTTTGGGGCTCAAAATATTACAGTATAATACCTTCTTCTTTTTCTTCAATTTTAATTTAGTCTTGCAAGTATTATCAAACTTGCACCACCTACCCTAATAGTAAATAATGTGAATCATTAGTTCAATCATGTGAATCAATAGTTATAATCATGTAAATATATGAATTACAGTATAGTACCTCCATCTATACCTCCATTTTTAACTTAGTCATGCAAGTATTATCAATCTTGCACCAACTCCCGTAATAGTACATGAATGTGAATTAATAGTACACACATTTGAACAAATAGTTATAATCATGTGAATTAATAGTAATTAATTGATCATTTATTCAATTAATTACCCGATTGGTCAATATAACCTCCAGGCATCAATTATTATCAAAATAAATTTTGATTTCCACTAGCACTAACAATCCCAACACAATGGAAATATTTTTCTCAAAAATTTCATTTTTAAAATTTCAAATTTTGACTTTTTCCAAAAAAGTCAACTATTGACTTATTTGACCAAAAAGTCAACCCCGACAAATTTTGTGTTTATACTCAAATATCACGTCCGCGTCTCCAAATTCAACTCTGAACTCAAATTTGATTCTTAATAACATTTATCATTAATATTATAACTCACAATATTTAACAACCAGGTCGTTCCCAGGAAAGAGGGGGCTTTCCGATAAGGATTTCTCCATATTGGCGCGCAATTAAGTGACCAAACCTCTCCTTGACAGAACTTCTAGATATTGTTAATATTACAAATAATAATATTAATAACTTTGTCGTCTCAATGATTGATTTAATAATATATAAAATATTATGCAGATGATACTGTGACAATAATTGAATCAATAATATGAGAGATATGATGCAACAATTATTGTAGCAATAATTGAGTATAACTGAGTGACTTCTCACATAAGCATCAATAATAAATACTGTGTGCTACAATGCAACCACGCGTATTACTGTACTTTTATCAATTTAACCATTTACTAAATAGAATAATAATTATAAAAATTGAATACTTTCAATTTAACCATCCACGAGGACGGAGATGGCATCATTCCATACTGGCGGAGGTCCCTGTAGCTGAGGGTTTCACTCATTGCCGCCTACAGCTGGAGTTGTTGACAGCGGATGTCATCATATGGGTTCCCTATTCTGGGGAACACTTGAGTGTTGGATTCGAGGATGGGTACCCGACTGAAGTTGAGTACATTATTTCCACCTGTAGGATTCCTCTCTTCACAGATGGATGATGGGAGCTCTATTTAGGAGAGTGTGCTATCAGGAGCACTACAAGTGAGATTCACATGCCGATCTTGCCTCCTTCCAGGCGTTATTGGCTTATTTCGCAGTCACCCTTCACTAACATCCCATTGTTGGGGATTAATGATTATACATTATCAGAGGGCCCCTACACTCAGGAGATGTTCTAGCATTGGTGGTTCCCTCGTACCATTGGAGCTCAGACTCACGCCACACAGTTTATGGGGGATATGGTTCCAGGATCCGTGATGATGATGGATTGGCTAGCATGTATCAGAGATCCGACTCATGTAACATAGATTGACAGTTTGACCCATCAGTTAGACCGGGCACATTTCTTTATCCGACACTTGGGTAGAGATCCTTGAGAGGCAGATACTTTTAATCCTTCTAGCTCTGGCGCTGGCCCCTCAGGTGACCCATATGGTTTTGCCGGTCCAGATCCTCCTCAGATATAGGCTTGACATCCCTCAGAGATAGAGATCCAAAGACTCGGAGGAGTTGCATCAAAGTGACAGATCGATTGTATATGTAGACATCGATACCGTTTACTTCTTCTGATGTATATTTCTCGTTATCTCTTTTGATAGGCCTCTGTTAGATATTGGGTAACGTCTCCCCATTTCTCTATATTTTAGATGTACAGAGATGTATTAGATGATGATATACTTAGGAATGTATGTATAGTTTTCCATTCCCTATATCATATTGCCATCTATTGTATCATGCATGTTTTTATGTTATGCATATGTATGTATATCCAGAGATATTCAGCATTGACCCTTGGATGGTCTTATGACACGGCCCGTACAGATGTTTTCTTCGACAGTTAGCCGTATTGATCATACCCCACCATTTTTGGTGCCATCTGGTATGCGCTCATGGTATGATAGTATGTCACCACCAGACGGGGTCACTATAGATGATTTGCTACAGCACACTATGACTTTGTTGATGTTTCAAGTTCCTACAGGGTTCATAGATGGTATGCTAGAGCATTGCGTACCGGAGAGATAGGTTTTCCGATTCGGGACCCGAGAGTTGACTCCTACTTTGGAGGAGTATGCACGGTTGATGATGCTGCCATTGGACAGACCTTGCGTGCACATGGAGAATGGAGACATGAGTAGATAGTTCATGACCCTCACCGGATTGAGGCGTAGAGTGGTACAAGATGAGATTACATCCGGCCACGTGATATCCCAGCATTTTCTGTTTGACAGATTTGGCTCTGAGGATAGTTATGCACGGCATTCCGGGGATTTCACCACACCAGAGGATCAGTGGCATTTGGCCAGAGTGGATGTACTACTGTTGTGCATATATCATACGTCTACATGCCACTGTACATGGATGAGTTGGACATCAGTGTCATTATGGCAGTGAGAGCTCTCCGGGAGGATCACACCATCCTACCGATGATTATGGCAGAGACTATGAGGTCAGCCACATATTCTTTGAACTTATCCCTGCCGTATGTTCACAGAGCGGCTCGGGCCATCTTTGTACATATGGGTTATGTTAGACTTCAGACCGATTGACACATTCAGATGGCATGGATATTGTTTCACCCATAATATAGCGATGTCGTACTCCTTCCAGCCTGCAGAGTGTACAGATGCTGCATCTTGGTCAGCTTTCCTAGCAGGGATTAGAGATCCATTCTCTACATTGTCGTGTATAAGGCTTAGCACACCCTACAGCTTCATTACTCATGCTTCAGGCATGGATTATCTTCCTCTAGCTGGTTTGAAAGGGATGATCACCTACCACCCATTGGTCGTGATGTGTTAGTTTGACCAGTTTCAGGATTTCCACCCATATGAGGGGGCAGTGATTCAGAGTTTCGCTTCTCGCCACTTATCATCAGTGGACAGATCCAGGTTGTATGCCTGTTGGGATCAGCGAGAGCTAGCTAATTTTTTTGTCTATCATCCGGGTTATTCTGTAGAGTATTTAGCATGGATGGAGACAGAGACTGCATCAACTATGGTAGTATCCACAGTGCAGGATATAGATTCTAACGATGAGGAGCCTATAGAGGAGGCTGACATTCCAATCGATGGGGACTTGATTGCTGGGCTGCCAGCATTTGTGATGGATTCTCCCACCCCTAGTGCCACTGTTATTAAGTATTTAGCACAGCATTTAGAGCAGAGCTTACATCTGATGACCTATGATAGAGATTAGGCTAGGGTCGCGATGTTGACAGCTTATGATGGGAGAGACGCCGCTCTATTAGAGAGGGATGAGGCTAGATCAGTCAGGGATGCATTGATTGTGGAGCGGGATGCCGCCCTATCTGCTAGGGATGTGGCCATTGCAGACAATACCTCAATGAGATCCCATATGACTGGCATCCTTGCCAATAATGTCACACTCCAAGTTACATTTGACCATATTAGTTCACAAATCATGATATATAACATTTCAGGAACATCAAGGAAGATGGTTCAAAGTCAAGATGTCTTTGAAGAAAGAAAAGCAAATTTGAGTCCTAGGAATATATGTAAGATCTTAACATTTATTACTTTCCAAAATAAGGCTCTAGGACATGTGTATTACATATATACTTGCATTCTCATACTTGATGCTACCTAGTAATTCACTAGTCCAAATATGCATGGCCGGTATTACTTAGCATAACATATGAAATCAAATCTTGATAACCAATACATATATGGTAATCTGGAGTAAATGATCAATAGTATTAAATACCATAAAACAATCCATTGTCATCAACTTGATTCACAACAAGCACATCTCATAAATCATGCTGAATAAATTATGCGTCATAAATCAAGGGTCTTAATTCTAGGCAATTAATTAAGGCAACTAGTTGATTGAATAAATTATCATAAGTTATACATAATAGCAAGAATCATGTGCCATAATCTTGTCTCATGATTTGAGAAATCTAATTGGTTAATTCTAACGGTCCAATGTATGTTAAGAAATATGGAAACCAGCCTGCAAATGTTTATGGTAATACAAAGTGTTGACTTCCGGCCTTTTAGAAATTGGGACAGTAGAAATCTGCAACAGGCCTAATTCCCATGCAATGGAAATCAATTAGCCTTAAATTACTAATAGCGTGATATCTCATAAAATAGAATCTCGGTGATGAAAATCGAGCTAAATATATCATGATTGACATAGAACTGCAAGATTTGTGCAAAGTGTTTTTAAACGTATATATCACAGCAGCAAATCTTTACAACAAAAATATTATGGAGTGGTCTATATAAACTGAGCTCTTTAACATATTCAGTCACGAAAAAACATATATAGTATCTTAAACGCATAGAAGTTACAAAATTGTTTTTCACCATGATCGATATTGATTTCATTAAGAACAGAGTTTCAGCTACGAAGAACATATAGAACATATTATGGTAATATTCTTCTTGCATATCATTTCATTTTATACTAGAGCTTTGAGTTGGTAAGTGATATATTGCTTGATTATTAGACCTCTAGTGTGTATTTTTATTTCCTTATCTCAATCAATATTTTATTGTATGTAATCCTGTTTGGGTTGATAACTCATTACGGTCAAGTTTGAGGAAAGCATAGGTGCTTAAGAGTGCATAGGTGCACAGGGAACAAAGGTGTTCGAATTGCTAGAACTTGTATTGTAATTGGAAGAATTTAATAAAAGTGAGTCTCCAATACTAGTTGGTATTTGACGTGGATTAGACTACTATTCTAGAGGGTAGTAGTTGAACCACGTAAAAATTCTGGTGTTTATGTGATTACATTATGTGCTTTAATATTCTGCTATCTATCCAAATTTGCATTCCATTCAAATTATATACGATAAATTGATTGATTCAAAATTAAATAATATCCTTATTTTATAATCCAACTTTAATTAAATATCGAAAGGAATTTTTATTAACATAAAAGTTGGACATAGTTTGTGCCTACACTTATTCAACCCCCTTCTAAGTGTACCTATATTTAAATTTCATTTGGTATCAGAGCTTGACTCTACTTATCTTGGTCTTAAAGGTGACTTGTAGGGAAAGATTCTGACATGGCACAACTTGGACACGGTCATCACGAAGGTCAATCAACAAACTGACCTCCACTACTCTTTGGAACAGAGAATTATAATTTCTTGAAATTTCGGATGAGGATATATCTCAAGCGAGACCCATGGGAATGGTGGGTGGTATAGAATGGCCTTGTAATCCCAAGGAAAGATGATGGAACTCCAAAAACTCTACTCGAGATAGACTCAACTGAAACATACATTGTGTCATACAGTTCAAAAGCAATGAACACTCTTCTCAGCGGCATGGTGCAATCTGAAATAGATAAAGTTTCTTCATCCAACACATCAAAGGAGATATGGGATAATTTAGTGTAAAGTCACGAAGGAACATCCAAAGTAAGAGAAGTTAAGCTAACTATGCTCATGCATGACTACGAAATGTTCAAACTGGAAAGAGACGAAACAATCAAAATGGCTCAAGCACAATTTTTGGTACTTATAAATTCCTTAAAGTTGCTCGACAAGTCAATACCACAAAGCGAAATCAATCGTTAGCTACTTCGGGCTATGCCCAAAAGGTTTGCATCCAAAATTACTACTCTTCAAGATTCTGTAAATATCTCTTTTATGGATACATTAACTCTCTTTGGTGAAATAGAAGAGTATGAACATCAATTGAAAAGATATGATGATGAAGAAGAAATTCCTCGAAAGAAAGTACTAGCTCTTAATGCAGGAATTGAAAAAGAACTTGAAAACAACTCGGATGATGAAATAGCCATGATGTCAAGGAGACTTAAGGGACTACTTCAAATAAAGAATCAAAGGAAAAATACATTCAACTCCAATAAACACAAAGCCATGCAAACCGAAGAAACCTGCTTTGAGTGTGGACGACCAGGTCACTTCAAAAAGGACTACTTCCAGCTCAAGAACAAAGGAAAGCAAAGAAATAAGGAGTTCAAAAAGCATAAAACATTTATAACGTGGAGTGATGATGAAGAATCCGAAGTGGAAATAGATGCAAACGATGAACTGGCTCAAATATACTTTATGGGACTTGAAGGTGAATCCAGTGAGGTACCTCTTTCTGATGTTATTATTTTAAAATAGGAAAATGAAAAATTAAAAGAAAAAAATATGTACGTAAAAGATCTGGTAAACACGCTAATGGGCGAAGTGGAAGCACTGATAGCTGAAATGAAAGAATTAGAAAGAGTAACACACACAAATGAGGAAAAAACATTAGCAGCGAAAAACGATTATTTAGATAACTACAAAAAATACTATTCAATAAGGTAAAACAACTAAATGATGAAGTTGAAAAATTAACAAATGAGATAAAGATGAGAGATGTGTGCATTGATGCATTTGGTGATGAATCGTTTAATAAAACCCCTCCAACTAATGAACTGCAAAAGGAAATAGAGTCATTAAAAACCTCTTTAGCTAAATTTGTTCATGGGGAAGAAAATCTAAATGTCATGCTAGGAAAACAAAGACCTAGTTATGATAAACAAGGCATAGGGTACAACCTAACATATAGAAAGGAAATTGAAATGCTCAAATCTAAATCATCATTTAAATTAAATTATTGCACAACTTTTACTACTTGCCAAAATTGTGGCATTAAAGGACATCTAGAAATAAACTGCTCAAGAGAAAAATAACAATTGAAGTAAAGTCGTATGGGTAAAGAAAAGTGATTTGATTTCAACTAACACAAGTGGACCCAAAAAGATATGGGTACCAAAAAGATAAATTTTATCTCTGTCATACAGGTATATTTCAAAGCTAAAGTATCCTCTAAAAAATGGATTCTTGACAGCGGATGTTCACGTCACATGACAGGTGACAAATCTAAGTTCCTGGAATTGAATGTCAAAAAGAAACATGGAACTGTCACATTCGGCGATAATCGGTCATGCGAAATAATCGAAAAATGTAAAATTTGAAATGGTAAGGTTAACATTAATAATGTTCATCTTGTTAACGGTCTAGAGTTCAATCTTATCAGTATTAGTCAATTAATGGATAATGGACATCAAGTAAATTTTGAGAAAGATAAATGTACAATTTCACATGGTACTAACAATGCTACTTTAGTTGCCCGAAGAGAAGGGAATATATATACTCTTGATTTTGAGCAACAGGAGGAAGAATTATGTCTCACAACCATTCAAGATGAAGCAAATCTATGGCATAGAAGGATGGGACATGTTCATATGGACCTCATCAAAAAGTTGTCATCAAAGAACTTAGTAAGAGGATTACCCAAAATGAATTTCGAGAAGAAAGGTATATGCGAACCTTGTCAACTTGGAAAACAAGTAAGAACATCATTCACAGCCAAAAACATGGTATCAACCTCTTCTCCTTTACAATTGATCCATGTCAATTTATTTGGACCTAAAAGGCATGCTAGTCTAAATGGTAAATTCTATGCTTTTGTGATAGTCGATGACTTCTCTAGATATACATGGGTACTTTTTCTTAGAACAAAAGATGAGGCATTTAATGAATTTGAAAAACTGATTAAAAATTTGGAGACTAAATATAGTCTTAATCTTATAAAAATCGAAGTGACCATGGTCTTTGAATTTCAAAAGGATTTTATTATATTCTGTAATAAAAAAGGTATCACTCATGAATTTTCAGCACCTAGAAATCCACAACAAAATGGAGTGGTAGAAAGAAAAAATCAAACATTACAAGAAACAGCTAGAACTCTAATTCAAGAAAGTAAACTCCCTAAGAAATTTTGGGCCGAAGCTGTAAACACAGCATGTTATGTGCTAAATAGAGTGTTGATTCGTCCAATCATTTTGAGAACACCATATGAATTGTTAAATAATCGTCTTCCTAACATAAGCTATTTTAAATTGTTTGGATCTAAATGTTTTATTCTTAACACTAATGGAAATATGAGCAAGTTTGATGCTAGATCATATGAAGGAATATTCATGGGCTACTCACAAAACAGTAGAGCATATCGCATTTATAATGTCCAAAAGATGTGTATCAAAGAATATATACATGTCAAATTTAACGAATCTAACCATGATATTCCAAAAAGAAAGAGAAGAAGATGCAGGAAATTTAGAGAGTGCTGCTAATCCAGCTTACCAGATAAAACAAAACAGTAAGATCATGGAACCAATCTAGCAAGATGGATTAGAAGAGCAGCAAGATTAAGACTCTATCCAGCAAGCTGAAAACGAAAATCAGGAACATATCCATCAAACTAAAATGGACGAACAACAAGACCATAATTTAGAAACTACTGAAGAAGTTATACATGATATTCAACTTCCAAAATCAGCAAGATACATCAAAAACCATCCCCCTGAGAACATCATTGGAAACATAAATGACAAAGTTATTACAAGAAGAAAAGCACAAAATATGTGTGCTTTCTCAGCATTCCTATCCCAGATTGAACCAAAAAATGCCAAAAAAGCCATACTTGATGAAAATTGGCTTCTAGCAATGCAGGAAGAACTACAATAATATGAAAGATGTCAAGTGTGGGAGTTGATACCTCCTCCAAAAGATGTATCCATTATTGGGACTAAATGGGTATTCAAAAATAAGCTTGGCGAGTACAGAACAATTACAAGAAACAAAGCTAGACTAGTAGCTCAAGGGTACAACTAGTAAGAAGGAATAGACTATGATGAAACATTTGCCCTAGTAGCTCGTTTGGAATCCATTTGTATATTACTAGCATTTGCTTGTTTCAAAAACTTCAAGCTACACCAAATGGACGTCAAAAGCGCCTTTCTCAACGGTTACATAAATGAAGATGTCTATGTAAAATAACCTCCTAGATTCAAGCATGACAAGTTCCCTCAACTCTTATACAAGCTAAAGAAGGCACTTTATGGACTCAAACAAGCCCCAAGGGCTTGGTATGATAGATTAAGTAAATACCTCCTATCAAATGGGTTCATACGAGTTAAAATCGACTCTATATTATTTATTAAATGTAAAAATACATATATTATTATTGTACAAATATATGTTAACGATATAATATTTGGTGCTACTAATAATTTTCTTTGTGAGTGGTTTTCCAAATGCATGCACAAGGAATTTGACATGAGCTTGATGGGAGAACTCAATTACTTTCTAGGCCTTCAAAACAAACAAAATCATGAAGGCATTTTCATTCATCAAACCAAGTATACAAAAGAGCTACTCAAGAGGTTCGGCTTTGACAACTCAAATTCAAAAACCACACCAATGAGTACATCAATAAAACTCACAGTAGATGAGAAAGGTATGGATGTAGAAGTATCAAATTATAGAGGTATGATTGAATCTTTATTATATCTAACTACTTCTAGACCCGATATAATGTACAGTGTATGTCTATGTGCTCGTTTTCAGGCCAAACCAAAAGAATCCAACTTACAGGCTGTTAAAAGAATATTTAAATATTTGAGTGGTACTAAAAATTTAGGATTATTTTACCCAACATGTGATAATTTTGATCTAATGGGTTATTTAGATGCTGACTATGCAGGGTGTCAAATAGATAGAAAAAGCAAAAGCGGTACTTGTACATTTTTGGGACAAAGTCTTGTCTCATGGCATAGCAAGAAACAAACTTCGATTTACCTGCCTATCCACTCTTGAGGGAGAATATTTAGCAATGAGAAGTTCTTTGCTCTCAAATTTTGTGGATGCATCAAACACTGTGCGATTTTGATGTTATGTGTAACAATGTGCCTATATACTGTGATAATACAAGCACCATCAACATCTCTAAAAATCCAGTTCTACAGTCTCGCACGAAACACATTGAAGTTCGACACCACTTTCTTAGAGACAATGTGTCCAAAGGACTAATAAAATTAATATTCATTCCCACTGAGCATGAACTAGCAGATATATTTACGAAACCTCTAGGGGAAGAATGCTTCAGTACTCTAAGGAGAGAACTCGGGATGTGTCTAATACAGATATGAATCGCATGTTTTAAAGATATTAGATAGACAAATCACCGGCATATCTTTAGACCATAATTATGCAAATTAAAATCTACTCCGATTATCCTTCCCGAAAATGGCTTCACCACTTCCCATATCTCGATAACGTGTGCCACAAATAAATACAGAAGTTACTTTACTCTTTTTCTCCATCTCTAACTCTCCAGTCTCTGCATATATCCCCACTTCTCCACCATCTCAATTCGACTCAACCCTACTCTGCAACAATGAGAACTAGGCGTGGTAAACAGCTCCGTGATGAATCAGAAGACGAGGTCTCACCTCCTTCTCCACCATCTCAACCTCCTGCCACTCAAAAAATGAAACGAAAGCAATGCTCTGTTACTATCATCTCCGGTGAATCATCCCTTGCTGAATCTGAAGCGATCTTACCGTCTCCTCCACCAATCACGACATCGACTGGTACCAAATGATGAAAGATCAAAGACTCTTAACCTGGCTCACCTCCGATAACGGTAACTCCTCTATCCGTTTCCTTGCATGATGTTCCTAAAGACTTTTTTAGAGGCCATAATTTCGAGCTTCGGTTTAAGTCTTCTATTTGTCAAAAATCCTTCGTCTATGAAAAATTTGTTGACATGTTTTACTACCAAAACTCTCCTCTTCAACATCTCTTTGAGTCATATGGTCTATCCTCTTTAAGTGCTCCTCCCTCGGTAGCTTACCCAAAATTAGTCCAGTAATTTTATACAACCCTTGAAAATAATGGCGATTGCTACACCTCGTTTGTTAAAGGAAAATCTCTATTCTTTACGACTATGGATTTAGGGAGCATATTATCCATTCCATACACTGGAGACTGTCCATTCACACTTAAAGGACCCATTTCTACTCCTTTATCTCCTCTTGTCCAGCTTCGCATTGTCATGGATAACCCAACTGTGTCCACAGTCACCCTTCCTAAAATAACCGAAGTATCTCCTATTGCAGTTGTCCTTCACAAAATGCTAAGGTACAATCTTCTCCCTCGTCTCGGTGGTGGAGTTGACTTCACCTACCAGGATCTGGTTTTGGTGGCCTTGATAATGACCGACCAACCATTCAATTTTTCCCTTATGATGCTCAAACACATGATTCACTATATTAAACATTCCAAAAAGTGCTTACCTTACAGCTGCTTTCTCACAAAATTATTTACTCACTTTCAAATTCCACTCGACAATGAGGGCTCCATCCAAATAACTGATTCCATCGACTCTAACTATCTCAAGGGTGCTCGTATCACACTACTTAAAGGAAATTTCATATGAGTGGTGCCTGAAATTCCAAATGTTTCAAATCCCACACCTCCTACTTCCCTACCTCCCTCTCCTGAGATTCTCAATCTTCTTCATACCATAGCGAATAATCAAGCCACCATCACTGCTGATGTTAAAGATATCCAACTTTGTTTGTCCATGCTTCAAAAAGGTAAAATCCCTATTCGTCACAATGATCTTCATTCTGTTTTTCAAAATGTGGAGGATGAGTTCATTGACCTCCAAGCTGGATTCAAGTTGCACACTCGGGCTATGGTAGAAGCCCTGCAAAGGAAGATGAACCGCAATGCCTGTCAATTGAGCATTGAGCTTAAATTCATTAGCAATGAAATTTGGTCTCTTGGATGATTTACCAAGCACCGCATGAATGACCTAAGTGAAGAGCTACAAGCAGACCAAGTCCAATTGCGCATCCTTGAATGGCCACAATGCAATTGGATGGCCGAATATCAAAGCGACTTTCTGGACTTACCATTACCACCTCCTAACTTCATTGCTCGTCCTCCCAGATTTGCCAACACCATGTCCCTAGAAGAAATTGAACAACGTAGGCTCCACCGGCTCTCTTTCACCGTCCACGAAGCCAATCACCTTCATATTGATGAGGAGGATGATTAAACACCCTACCCCTTTTGGCCTTCTGGATACCTCTTTTTGATAGATGCCAAAGGGGGAGAAGACTTATGCCTGCTTGCCTACTTTCAAGATAATTTTTTAATTTCTCATGCATGATAACTTTTGGTTTTAAGACTATGGTTTAAATTTGTTGATGGATGATGGTTAAATAGTCTATTATAATTCTATGCTTAACATGTTGTGGACTAAGCAGAAAATGCAGGATTACTTTTCACCTTTCATATTTACAACTTGAAAGTGCAGGGTCACTCAAACACTGCATATATGCAGTCAATAGTATGCATGAATTGAGGGGGAGTTGTAACTCTCTTGGAATGCATGGTTTTAAGGGGAGCCATATTTATTTTGTTGTCATCATCAAAAAGGGGGAGAATGTTAACTTATGTCACACTCCAAGTTTTGATGATGACCATATTAGTTCACTAATCATGTTATATAACATTTCAGGAACATCAAGGAAGAAGGTTCAAAGTCAAGATGTCTTTGAAGAAAGAAAAGAAAATTTGAGTCCTAGGAAAATATATGTAAGATCTTAGCATTTATTACTTTCCAAAATAAGGCTCTAGGACATTTGCATTACATATATACTTGCATTCTCATACTTGATGCCACCTACTAATTCACTAGTCCAAATATGCATGGCCGCTATTACTTAGCATAACATATGAAATCAAATCTTGATAACCAATACATATATGGTAATCTGGAGTAAATGATCAATAATATTAAATACCATAAAACTATCCATTATCATCAACTTGATTCACGGCAAGCACATCTCAAAAATCATGCTGCATAAATTATGCATCATAAATCACGGGTCTTAATTCTAGGTAATTAATTAAGGCAACTAGTTGTTTGAATAAATTACCATATGTTATACATTCATAGCAGGAATCATGTGCCATAATATTGTCTCATGATTTGAGAAATCTAATTGGTTAATTCTAATGGTTCAATGTATGTTAAGAAATATGGAAACCTGTCTGCAAAAGTTTATGGTAATACAAAGTGTTGACTTCCAGCATTTTAGAAATTGGGACAGTAGAAATCTGCAACAGGCCTATCTCCCATGCAATGGAAATCCATTAGCCTTAAATTACTGATAGTGTGATATCTCAAAAAATAGAATCTCGGTGATGGAAATCGAGCTGAATATATCATGATTGACATAGAACTGCAGGATTTGTGCAAAGTGTTTTTAAACGTACATATCATAGCAGCAAATCTTTGCAACGGAAATATTCTGGAGTGGTCTATATAAACTGAGCTCTTTAACATATTTAGTCACGAAAAACATATACGGAATCTTAAACACATACAAGTTACAAAATTATTTTTCACCGTGATCGATATTGATTGCATTAAGAATAGAGTTTCAGCTACGAAGAACATATAGAACATATTCTGGTAATATTCTTCTTGCATATCATTTCATTTCATATTAGAACCTTGAGTTGGTAAGTGATATATTTCTTGATCATTAGACCTCTAGTGTGTATTTTTATTTTCTTATCTCAATCAATATTTTATTGTATGTAATCCTGTTTGGGTTGATAACTCATTACAGTCAAGTTTGAGGAAAGTATAGGTGCTTAAGAGTGCATAGGTGCACAGGGAACAAAGGTGTTCGAATTGCTGGAACTTGTATTGTAATTGGAAGAATTTAATAAAAGTGAGTCTCTAATACTAGTTGGTATTGGACGTGGATTAGGCTACTATTCTAGAGGGTAGTAGTTGAACCACGTAAAAATTCTGGTGTTTATGTGATTACATTTTGTGCTTTAATATTTTGCTATCTATCCAACAGCAGCCTGCATTCTATATACCAGTAACTTGATTGAATCAAAATTAAATAATATCCTGATTTTATAATCCAGCTTGCTGCATTCAGTGGAATTCTTATTAGTAATAAAAGTTGGACATAGTTTATGCCTACACTTATTCAACCCACCCCCCCCCCACCCCCTTCTAAGTGTACCTATTTAAATTTCAGATAAATTGCAGGTGTGAAAAGTTTAATCTCGTCTTCAGGATAAACTGCAGGTGTGCAAAGTTTAAACTGAGGTGAAACCAGGCTACTGGTTTGAAATGTGTGTTTCCCTGAGGAGCGGAATAGTTTGTAAAAAGAGAGGGTTCAAAACCGAAATGACTGATGATTGGATTATCAATACCAGGATGTTTGCTTGATGGTAACTTCAGATATAGTACCGTTTCACGGTGTCCGAGTTGATAAGCTGTGGAAATTCATCGCCATCTATTTCCTGTAGTCTAAGAGTGCCTCCTGTCAATACCTCCTTGACAACAAACGAGCCTTCCTAGTTAGGAGAGAATTTTCCCTTAGATTGATCTTGGTTGTCAATGAACTTTTTCAAAACCAAGTCATGTTGTTTGAATTTTCGTAGCCGAACTTTTCTATTGTAGGATCGTGCGATCCTTTGCTGATATAACTGACCATGGAAGATAGTCGCGGTTCACCTTTCATCAATTAGAGATAATTGGTGATACCTGTCTTGTACACATTTATCTTCATCCAACTAAGTGTCCATCAATACTCAAAGGGATTCCATTTCCACCTCTATGGGGAGCAATGCTTCCATCCCATAGGCTAATGAGTAGGGGGTTGCCCGGTGGAAATGCGCATGGAAGTTACAGAGGCTAATAAAGTCAGAGGCAAGAGGTCATGCCATCCTTTATGATTGGCGGACATTTTCTGCATGATCTTTTTAATATTTTTATTAGTTGCTTCAACAACACCATTCATCTCTGGGCGGTAGATGACAGAGTTAAGGTGTTTGATGTGGAATTTACTAAATAACTCCTCCATCATTTTTTTGTTGAGGTTTTTAGCATTGTCTGACACAATGACCTCTGGTTGTCCATATCAACAGAGTACATTGTTTATGATGAAAGTAATGTTGACTTCTTTAGTAACCTTGGGGAAGGAGGCTGCTTCTACCCATTTGGTGAAGTAGTCGATCATGGTGAATATGAATCGATGTCCATTACTGGCTTTGGGCTCGATGGGCCCGATCACGTCCATTCCCCACATTGAAAAGGGCCATGGAGAACTCATATTATGGAGTTCCCTCGGAGGGGCGTGGATAGCATTCGAATGAATTTGGCATTGATAGCATCTCTTGATGTGATCATCAAAGTCAGCTTTGAGCGTAAGCCAATAATGCCTCGTTCTAAGAATTTTCTTGATAAGTAAGGGGTCGCTCATGTGTGGGCCACATACTCCACCATGGATCTCATCCATGAACCTCTGAGCTTTATCTTTGTCCAGACATCTGAGGAGACCTAATCCTGCATCTCTTTTGTAGAGTGCATCTCCGCTCAGGTAGAATTTCATAGCAAGTCGACGTATCCGCCTCTTCTCAGTTAGGCTCGCCTCAGTGGGTGTAGATCCATCAGGCAGGTACTCCTTGATATGCTGATACCAAGGGTGGTGGATGGGAGGTAGCTCATCTGATACTTCTTCAACATAGTTCCCATAAATTGGGGCCTTTTACAGAGCAAATGTGATGCTTGGCATGTTTTCCCTATCAGGTATGTGAATCAAGGAGGCCAACGTAGCTAGTGCATCCGCAAAATCATTCTTATTACGAGGAATGTGTAGAAAGGAGATTTCTTCAAACTCCAAAACCATTTATAAAACTTGCCGATGGTAAGGCAACAAATGTAATTCTTTGGTTTACTAGATTCCTGTGGATTGTTTTATTACCAATTTGGAATCCCCAAAGATAGTTAACCACCTGATGCCCATTGAATGGGCAAGTTTTATGTGATCGACCTTCATACTCACCGTGTTGTTGGTCTTGACAAACCGCAATTGAATGCGATGGGATCTTTGTTCCCAAATGATCCGATATTAAAGCGCTCGACTCGAGCCTTACGTGTTAATAGCTCCTTTAAAATACATTTTTTATGTATGGCATACATCGTACTGATGGTGTTGCTGAACTGTCATTACCCCTTCATCGGGGAAGTATGTTTCTAAGGGTTTGTAATCCCCTGCAGGTGCGGCGGCTAGTTGATCCACAATTCCTTGACCTTGGACAGACTTTTGCGTCACATAGACGATGTCAAATTGCTATAGGATCAACTGCCATCTGGATAGCCGAAAATTTAGTATGGGCTTTCTGAACACATACTTGAGAAGATCCACGTGGAATATTAGATGGGTTGTGTGCCTATGAAGGTAATGCTGTAACCTCATGGAAGCCCATGCTAAAGCATAACAAGTCTTCTCAATCAGAGTGTACTTGTGCTCACTGATGCTGAATCTTTTGCTGAGGTAATAGATAGCTCATTCTTGGCCTCTATTATCTTTTTGCCTCAGCATGCAGCCCATGGCATTTTCATTAATGGATAGGTACATGAATAGGGGAACACCATCCCTGGGTGGTACCAAAATAGGAGCGTTAACCAGCTGCTCTTTAATGGTAAGGAAGGCTTTTTTACACTCATCGTTCCATTTCATGGAGGAGTTCTTCCTTAACAACTTGAAGATGGGTTCACAGGTTGCTGTGAGTCGAGAGATAAACCTGCTAATAAATTTGATTCTTCCCAAAAATCTCTGTATTTCCTTCTCTGTCTGAGGAATGGGCATTTCCTTGATGGCCTGGATTTTGGTAGGATCCAGTTCAATCCCTTTGTGGCTGACTAGGAAACCTAACAACTTGTTTGACTTAACACCAAAGGCGCACTTGGCTAGATTCAACTTCAAGTTGTACTTACGCAACCTGTTGAAAAGCTTTCTGAAATGGTCTAAGTGGCCTTCCTCCTTTCGGGACTTGACAATAATGTCATCCACGTAGATCTCTATCTCTCTATGCATTAAATCGTGGAAAAGAGCCATCATAGCTCGCTGGTAGGTTGCCCTGACATTGATGAGGCCGAATGACAACCGTCTGTAGCAAAAGGTTCCCCAAGGCATGATGAAAGCAGTTTTCTCATAGTCTTCCTCAACGACTATAATCTGATGATACCCTGCGAAGCAATCCGCAAAGGAGTACATGCGGTATTGAGCAGTATTGTCAATGAGAATGTGGATAAAGGGCACGAGAAAGCTATCGTTAAGGCAAGCTTTGTTCAAATCCCGGTAATCCACGCAAACTCGCACCTTTCCTCCGAGGTTTAGGCACGGGAACAATGTTGGATATCCACTCTGGATATGTAGACACCATGATAATGCCAGCTTAAAATTGTTTCACAATTTCTTCTTTAACCTTTAAACTCCACTCAGGTTTCAATCGCCTGAGCTTTTTCCTAACTGGCTTGAATCCTTCTTTAATGGGAAGGCGATGAAGAACAATGTTAGTGGACAAACCCACAATGTCTTCAAGAGACCATGCAAACACATCCTTGAATTGGGTTAATAGTGCAACCATGTCATTCTGTTGGTTTGGGGTAAGGTCTGAACCAATCTGGATTAACTTAGCATTTTCTAAGGTTCCAAGATTGAAAGAAGTGGTTTGGTCAAGGTTGGGTTTAGGCTTATCTGCGACCCATTCCTTAATCTCCTGAGGTGTCTCAATGTCCTCTTGTATATCCATCAAGTTTGAGTCCAACTTTGCATCAAAATTACAACCCTTGTGGAGAGAAGGCACCTCATCGACAAGTACATGCACATCTAAATTCAGAGTCCTGAAATCAAAAGATTCTTTCACTTAATATATGAAACTGTTTAATCATACAAAGTGTTAGTACGTACTGATAAAATAACTGCTAATACTAGTATAGAAAAGTAAGCAATTAAAGTTATCTAGAGGGCAGAGGGATTTTCTGCCCATTTTACCCTCGTCGACCAATGCATGGAGTGCTGCTCCAATTGTCGTGGGCAAAGTCCTGGTGGACTATAGTGATGGAGGGATTGTCATTGTCCTCCTTCTCCCGAATGATAACCATGACATCTGGGCAATCATCGTCTAGGGTACATCTATTTGTATGTTCATCATGGACAATGATGTGTATGCCTGACATCATCAAGGCGATGTCATGTTTATGTTTCCGTTCCTTTTCTTCCACTTCGGGATCAGGAATAAGCACCTCTTTTGCTTTGAATGGTACTGGTTTGGGAAACAGCATAGCCATAACATGGCCGGGGCACCTTAATCGGAGCAGTATCGGCTCGTATATAGTGCGAGATGGAAAAAATCGCCGTAATGTGGGTAAGCTTGTGGAACCTTCTTGTGCTTATGAGGATTTCTATGACTCGAACTGGCAGCATGGCCTAGTCCGGTTGTCCTAATTTGACTGGACACTTGAATAGGGTGCTTAATACCATGCTGATTTTTACCAAGCCCTTGTCCAGGCTGATGACCAAATGACATCATTTCTTGAGTGGCCGACATAACCTCGACAGAAATATTGGGTATGGGAAGTGGTGCTCCAATAGGATGGTATTGAGTGTTACTCACTTCCAAGGTATGAAAACTGGCCGGCTTAACTTCTGGGTTGAAGCTAATGATTGGCAGATTTCCTTGTTCAGGACATTCCGGCTCAGCGTTAACAGTGACTAGACTGTTGTTAACAATGTATTTGAGTTGTTGATGTAGTGTGGAGGGAACAGCTCCAACCATGTGTATCCATGGTCTCCCCAATAGCAGGTTGTATCCTAAGTCTATTCTGAGGACATGAAAGGATACATTGAATGTATTTGGACCAATCTCAATTGGCAGCTTAATCTTTCCGACGGAATTTTGTCGGGATCCATCAATAGATTTGATAACTATATGGCTGCTTTGGATCCGTTTTAGATTGACATTCATCTTCACCAAAGTGGCATAAGGACAGATATTCAGAGATGAACCCCCATCTATCAAAACTCCAGCTAGCATATACCTGGAAGACAAAACTTCAATGTGTAATGGCTTGCAATGACCGGTCCCTTCATGAGGTATGTCGTCATCAGTGAAGGATATCACATTGTTGTTGAAAATGTGATCAACCATATGTTGAAATTTTTCCACATCCACTGATTTTGGTAAGTAGGCTTCTTCCAAAACCTTCAATAAAATCTTCCGATGATCCTCGGAAGAGAAAACCTAGTTCAGTATTGATATCTGATGTGGAGCTTCTCTTAAGCTTAAAACCACATTGGCTTCATTATGGCCCATAGTATGGAGGAATTTTTCAATCTTCTCAATGGGAATCTTCCCCTTTGCTTTGATGACGGGCTTCATTACCCTCTAAGGAAGATACAATGAATTTTCCTTCAACACTATAGCAGTAGTATGACATATAGATCCTTCAGCTTGTCCATAATTCCATGGAACTTTCTCTAAGCTGACAATAGGATATTTTGGTCTGAAAAGTAAAGAAATTGGCTCTGGTACGGCCACTTTCAAAGAATTGTCAGCTCCTTTGAGTTGAATTTCTTGTATGGGAAATGCTTTGAAAGTTTTATAATCCTCATCGGATATAACTGCTAGTGATCCCTTCCATTTGGTAGGACATGTACTCCCACCCTCAAGTTGCACAGTGTCATCGTCTGCCATTTGCAGGACACCACTATCAATAAGATTTTGAATGAGATGGCGGAGTGCCCAGCATTCATCTGTGTTGTGACCATGAGAATAGGAATGATACTGACACTTTTTTTTTTCTGGGATTTAGCATAATATAGTTCCATAAAGAACATATATTTTTCTCGGAATTTTTAAAATTCATTTACTATTTTTCAAAAATCAATTTCCAATTAATTCCGTAAGAAATTAGCTACCTCGAGGTTAATTCCAAAAATTCCCAAATCTTGGCAGAATCTTACACATGTTAACGTGAGCTTCCAGTTTAAATTTCATGGTCATCGGAGTTATAGAACTCCGGTTATAGCATTTTTCGTCAAAAAAATCTAAATATTGAAATAGTCATAACTTGCTCATTTTAAGTCGGAATGAGCTCATTTTTGGACAGGATGTTCTTTATACCATATACTTTCATGTCCCAAAAGGCCAAAATTTTTCTCATAATCTAAGTTGCCAAAACAGACCTTCAAAAATTTGGACAAAAGCATTTCGGTAATTTCCAGCTTTTTCATCCTTTACTAAAATTAGTCCATACGAAAATCTACAACACCTTTTCCAGTGATTCCACTTGGAGATGCTACAAAACTCATAGATCTAACTCTAGAACTTGACCACACTAAAAAATTCAAAACATAATAGGAGATTTGATCAATTGAATTTCATGCTCCATTTTCTCCAAAATCTGATTTTCAATCCTTTGTGATTTCTAAGAAACTTTCATGTTTTCACATAATAACCAACATAACTCATCATGACAATGACATAATAATTCAATAGAACAAGTTCAAGAATTAATTTATCCAAGAACTAATAACGTCCAAATTGTCAACATGATACTTCTTTGTTGAGAAAAATTTAAGAATGCTCAGAAGATTATTTCCATGAAAAGATACTGGATGAAGCGCAAATATCAAGGATATATCACTAATTTCATGGAGTATAGAAGTCAAAACTTTAACCAACTGAGTATAATAAAGAATATATGAAACTAGAAATGGATTTTCACCCGCCATGAGGTAATCCACGTATACAGATCATTTCCACAATTTAATAAGGAATGAATACAAAGGATCATTCACCATGCATGTGGTAATCCACATAGACAAGTTATTCCAACAGAATAATAAAGAATGGAATAACAGAAGGATTCACCATGCGTGCGATTGAGACCGCACTGAAAGGTTATTCCCAACAGAATAATAAATAATGGAACCAGGTCCGGCGTAAACGCACAGACAGGATATTTCGATAGAATAATAAATGCGGAATAATAAATAATGGAACCAGTCCAGCATAAAATGCCTGCAGACGATATATTAAACGGAATAATAAATGCGGAATAATAAATAATAGAACCAGGTCCGTCGTAAAACACACAGACAGGATATTCCGATAGAATAGTAAAGAATGGAATAATTGAATAATTTCACTATATATGCAGTACCTTGCATATATAGGCTATTCTAACATAATAATTAAGAATAGAATAATAGAAGAAGTTCACCATGTATGCGGTACTTCGCATAAATAGGTTATTCCAACATAATAATGAAGAATGGAATAACAGAAGTTCTCTTCATGAATAAAAAAGAAATAATACCCACTACGATAACAAATAATATCCCTTACCTTAGAATGAAATTTGGATCTTTGGAATAAAATGTAATCTTCTTCTTTCTCTTTATAATAATGGCTCTAAATATTTAGTGAATGGGTGAGAAATGAAGGAAGAATGAGCTTCTATTTATAGGAAAATATAGTTTCGATAATTGCACGTTTTATCAAATAATTTGTATAATCGTCCAACTTTTCTTTCATTTTAATTCGGTCATCAAAGTATTATCAAACTTGCACTCTCCCTAATAGTAAATCATGTGAATCGATAGTAAATCATGTGACTCGGTAGTAAATCATGTGACTCAATAGTTCTAAACATGTGAAAAATTAATTATAATATAGTACCTCCATCTATACCTCCATCTTTAACTTAGTCATGCAAGTATCATCAATCTTGCACCAACTCCCCTAATAGTAAGTGAATGTGACTCAATAGTAACTTGTGAATCGTAACTCATGAATAGTAACTCGTGAATAGTACTCTGACACAAAAAGTGCCCAGAATACCCGATTGAACAATATAATCTCTAGACATTAATTATTATCGAAATAAATATCGATTTCCACTAACACAAGTAATTTTAACCCAATTGAACTATCAAATTCATCTTTAATCAACACGAACTTATCCATCATTAATATCATAACTCACAATATTTAACAACCAGGTCGTTCCCAGGAAAGAGGAGCTTTTCGATAAGGATTTCTCCTTATCGCGCCGTTAATTAGGTGACCAAACCTCTCCTTATCAGAACTTCTAGACATTATAAATATTGCAATTTAATAATATGAATAACTTTGTCATCTCAATTATTGATTTAATAAAATAACATATTATGCACATCTTCGTGACAATAATCGAATCAATAATATGAGAGATATGATCAAAGAATTATCTTGTAGCAAAATTGAGTATAAGTGAGTGACTTATCACATAAACATCAATAACCAATACCGTGATACTTATGCAACCACGCGTATTCTTACTTTTTTACTACCTAGTAGTTCAACGGTGATTAATCAGTGAAACCTCCATCGTTATATTCATAAAATATTTTTGTCATTTTCTAACTACGACAGTACTTCCGTTGTGGGGTCCACCAATGATTATGCCGTCGTACAGATATTCTCGACAAAAAGAATATTCCCCGACCAAACGAATATTATACAATAACTTGCATACTTTTCAAAATTTATAAATACTACCCACAACTATAATATTATATCAAATCCATACAATAATATTAAAAAAAAATATTTCGAGAAATTTAAATCTTTATTCAAAAATTCTGGGGTCTCACAATCTTCCCTCCTTATGAAATTTGGCCCTCGAAATTTACGTACATACCTGGTATGCCAAACAGATGTGGACACTTCGTCCGATTCAAACTCTTGAGGTATAACCTTTGAGTGTTGAATACATTCCAAGATTTTAACAGGTACATCTTCATACGTTAAATCTTCTGTTATCTCGTTCGGTTCTAAATCAATTATGTGGTTCGAGTCGTCCACATATTTACGTAACGTCGATACATGAAAAACCATATGAACATGCGACATACTTGGCGGTAAAACGAGTCTATAAGCCATAGTTCCTACTCAATCGAGGATTTCAAATGGGCCAATAAAATTGAGGGTTGAGATTTCCTCTCTTCATCGATTCTTGCTTCTAGAATAACGCCCTCTTGAACCTTCTTCTTCACATTCATCAGTTTTGGGCGTGTAGCTTGAGCGGCTTTAACTTTATCGATTAAAGTCGATTCTATTCGTATATTTGATATCACGCCGTGTGTCCCTAGAGTCTTTAACTCTATCTCCATCCTTTATAAGTTATACAAAATGGGCCTTTGAATTGATAATATCGCACTCGTACCCGCATATGATCTTCTACTCAACATGTCAGCTACCACGTTTGCTTTCCCAAGACGGTATTGAATGGTATGATCGTAATCTTTAACAGCTCGAGCCAACATCTTCGGCACATTATACGTTCGTTTTGGTTGAAGAAATGGGTTTTGTACCGGGGTCAATACAAAATTCAATTTCACGCTACGGGGTAGCTAAGAAGTCTTCAAGAATACGTCAGGAAATTTATTAATGAAAGAAATATCATTTAAAACTGTGACCCTCATCCAAGACTTGGATAGAACATGAAATGAAGGTTTCTACTAACGAAGTTTTAACCAATAAGTCAAAGTCTAACTTCTCTGGAGTCAAATTTAAATTTTGAACGTAAGCAAGAGAGATAAAAGAATAGGTAGAATCGGTATCAAATAAGGTATCGACTTCACAAGCGTTTATGATTTACTTACCCGTGATCACCTCGTTCGGATTCCTCTCTTTTTTGGGGGTTACAAAAAACGCTCTCCCTTGAACTACCGATTTTGTCTTGTCTGGGACACCCTTTGATGCCTCTATCCCAGCTAGACTTGACTTTGGTGCACGACAAAATTGGGCTAGGTGGCCTTCTTTTCCACAATTATAACATGCTTTGGACTGCATCGTGCAGTTTGGACTTATGTGTCCTTCCCCTCCACATTTGTAACATACGACCGGTGGTCGTTCTCCTTCCTTAACAACAGGTGCTGGTGCTGACGTCTTTCTGTCTTTGCTGAACCTTCTCTTCTTGAACTTTCCACTCCTATTATCTTGGCCATGATTACCATCGAAGTGGTTATCAATTTTGGCATGTTGATTCCCTCCACGTTTGTTTTCACCTCTTCGATGACTGCTACCACTGGTATTATCGACTTGTCGGTCGCTCTCTCTTGGTTGGGTTGACTCATTATTGCACTCCAATAACTAAGCCCTATTCACAACAGCTAAATACAAACACAGTTTATGAGAGATAATGTATTGACGTATCTCGGGTTTCAAACCTCTTAGAAACATCCGCGTCATTCTCTCCTCATTATTAACCAAGTGGGACGCAAACCAAGACAACTCGGCAAACTTAGCTTTGTATTGTGCAACATTCATATTGTTTTGCTCAAGCTTGATGAACTCTACCTCCTTCATGTGACGAATACTTTCAGGAAAGTACTTGTCGTTGAACAGCTCTTGGAACTTCTCCCAAGACATCTTCAGTGCGGCAGGTTGAGTACGCTTTACAGATTTCCACTAATAATCTGCCTCTGCACGCAACATGAAGGTGGCAAACGGAACCTTTTGCTCCTCAGAGCATCCCAAGACCTCAAATATCTTGTTGATCTTCTTTATCCACGTCTCCGCCTTAAGTAGTTTTGGCTCTCCAAAAAACTCCGGTGGTCCCAGCTCCTTGAACTGCTTAGCGGTGACCGACCGCGAGTTGTCAGTGTTTCCACCTGCATTTTGGATAAGAACTACCTTCGTCTGTTGCTGCATGAATTGCATAAAGCCTTTGACCATCCCATCATTCACCATTTCATCGGTGTTATTATTTTCATGAGGATTATTGTATTCCTGTTGCACATTACCCTGGGCATTGATCATTGGTGACTCAACGGTCTCACGTGCTTCATTGCTTATCTCAACATTTTCGGATGCCATTTGCAAATACTGCAACAAAATAAGGGTTAATTAACATATCACATATTATTCCTATACTCTGACCGACCAATTAAATACCAAATAAAATTAGGTAGGTCATACTAGCGAAGGAATTCCTCGTCTCTCCCCTCCTAGTTCTTATCTCACATCTCAGCCAGGGATCATATCCCTAAGCTTTGATACCAACTTATACCCGAATCCAAGACTTGGATAGCACCTCAGAATGATACCTATCAACTTGCCACCATTCCTCACGGCGTCCCCTACAGAAAGTCTGGCTTCGGTGCATCCCAAGACTTGGAAGTCACCAGATAAAGGCTCGGGCTCTTTTCTATGGCTTTGATACCAACTGTGATGCCCCCAAAATAGGTATTCATCACCCATCTTGAGTCGCCAAATACATGGTACAAAATTCAAATACAACTTAATAATACAACTGTCGTGTAAAATACGACAATACATAATCTAAGAGTTTTAATACGTATATTGTCATCTAGACAGTATACAAACTCAAAGGAGTCCTCATTACATTTACGGTCACACTATTTAACTGAATAGTGAGGACTACTAATGCTATCATCTGGACCGTCACTCCATTCCCCGACTAGTGCCAGCTATATTTGAAAGTAGTATGCACACAAGCCAATCATGTTTGATGATAAAGCATATACTTTGTAACAATCTTATTCATTTATTAATAAAAAGTATTAATTTATTAAAGGCTTTTAATTATCTACATGATCTTTGTTTTATAATATGTGATAAACCCATAGTTTTAAGCAATGCTTTTAGAATAATGATGATGATCATTCTAATGAGATCTAAATTCTTAGAAAGCTTAAAACTAAAATAGTTCCCAATCGTTGGATTACTAAATTGGGGATTAGTGAATCCGGATAGATTGGTACATCGTTGCTTGCTTTCATTGGATGAGGATGATTGATCTCATGATCATTTGTGTGGAGACACTAAAGCAAGTATGTAGGTGCTTATTAGAGAATAAGTTCATTTGAGCGTTGGCTCGCTAAGGAATACCTAATGGAGTTTTATTTGCTGTCGATAGGAATTCTGTAGTGATAGTAGTCTAAGTGATCCTTGGACTTGAGATCATCATAGTATCTTGTGTATGATGAGTTATACTTTGACTTATTCCTTAAGACCCTTAGGGTATATCAAAGGGTATGCTTGGGTATAATAAGTTGTACATGGAGATAATGTATGATCGATAAAGAATCTACCACTTCTAATAAAGAAGAAATGTCCTATGTGATTCGATAAATGACAACCCAGTAGTCCTTGGCCAAAGCGAAATGAAATTAGAAAGGAGTTTCTAATTTGCATTATTTGAGTTGTGCATTTAAGGATCGAAATACATATAATTAAATAAAATAAGACTTGTGATAATTCCATATCTTATATTTAATTGGGACATTGTATGGTGGAAGGATTGAATTATGCGGTAACTATTTACTCAAAGGTTCTTTAATGATTAATGTTGAAATCTATATTATCTGGAAAGTGATTTGATGCATTGGGGAGGCTTATCCTATTGTAGAATAAATATTATTTATTTAAATAAATTAATTGTTTAATTTATTTATTTAAATAAGATTAGAATTATTCTAATTGATTTATTCACAATAGGTTTAATATGGAGAACCTAAAGGGTCACACCATAAAAGGAAGAATAATTATTTAAGAAGTTAATGGCATAATCGTAATAATATGTTAAGTATATTTAATTTAATCTATGGTGATAGAATAAATTAAATAGCTTAATATTATTATTTAATATTTTAGAAATATTAAATATAAATTAATAAGAGAGTCTTATTAATATTATTACAATTATTATTATTTTAATTTCTAAAAGAGTTTAGGAATTAATTTAATATAAGTACTCTCATTTATTCTAATTGTATTAGGAAGGAAAATTAGTTAAAGGAGTTTAATTAATTATCCCTAATAAGATTAGGGAGCTTAATTAATTAAAAGAATTTAATTAATTAAAACCAAATTCCTTAATTGTTAAGGTGGGTTGCCCACATCTATAAATAAGAGGAGTCTTATTATGGGTGGAATGGGTTGTTGACTTTAAAAAAGTACGTAATAATTCCAAGTTGTTGGAAGTCGCGCCTTTTCTATAGAGATAGAAAACTAGGGTTAGCCATAACACCATTCTTCTTGAATTTTCTTCTTCTTCGGTGGATCACCTCTGAGAGGCCAAACATTTGGGTGGCTAACGTTGATCGAAAGGAAGGAACCAAACCCGGTGGATTCAAGATTGAATCGAAAAAGGATTTGGAGGTGAACTTGTACACGAGGAAGCTCGATCTTCAAGGTATGATTTATTCTTTATCTTTTCGTTTAATTAATAATTATGCGTAAAGGGTGATCCGGGTATATGGTTTGTAAATTTTTTAAACTCGATTTTACACGCTTAAAATAATTTGTGCAATTTGATTACATTGCATATGAATATTACAAACCTAACGATGGTATCGAGCCAAACCTTTATGCGAATTATTAATTGTTTTAATTTATATATTGATATGTGTTTAGAACAATTTAATTGGGCATAATTTTTATTGTATAAAATTTTAATAAATAAAAAAAAAAAAGTTTGGTTCGGTTTAAGGCCACCACCACACTTATGCTGGTCGAAAAGTGAAGCGGCGTGAGTCGGTTTAAAAAGAAAACCGGACATAATGATGCAAAGACCACATGAAATCGAAAATTTGGTTTGTTATTCCAGTATACAATGAATGAGGCAAAAGAAATCATGATGCAATCCGGTTTTTGATAAAGCGCTTTGGAAATCGAGGACAATTAATTATTAACAATCATTAATGTAATATGATTATCTAATGATTGCTAATGATTATCCAATGATTATATAATATATAATAATCTAGTAAGAATTTACTTTTGTTGTTATCTTGAATGCTTTAAGCTTTAAAGAAGTTTTGTTGAATCCTGCAGCTTTTGAAATCATGCGGACCATATATAATATATATATATATTATGTTTCCTGCATGTTTACCTGAATCATAGCATACACGAAATTATTTTTTTTTTAAAGGCACGGATATTATATATATATATATATATATATTATACGATTAATATAATATATATATATATATTAATTATTTTATAATTAAAATAAAAGTTTATTTTAATTTTAAAATAAAAGTTTATTTTAATATTAAAATAAAAGAGTTTATTTTAATTTTAAAATTAAATTTCATGCTAATTAATTAGAGTTGGAATTGGATTCCATGATAACTAATTGGAGTTGAAATTGGATTCTATTTTTTCCTTAAATAAAGGAGTTTGTTTAGATATGAAATAAGATTTCATATTATTCAAAATAAAAGAGTTTATTTGTGAATAGGAAAAGAAATCCATGTTTTCTTAAATAAAGGAGTTTATTTAAATATTAAATAAGATTTCATATTATTCAAAATAAAGGAGTTTATTTGTGAATAGGAAAGATAATCAAGTGTTTCCTTTAATATTTTTTTTACATGGAATTGGATTCCATAATTAATTAAAATAAAAGAGTTTATTTTAATAAAAGATCTTTTTATTACATGGAATTGGATTCCATAATTAATTAAAATAAAGGAGTTTATTTTGATTAAAATTTTGATTAAAATAAAATAGTTTATTTTATTCAAAATTGGATAAATTAAAATAAAATAGTTTTATTTTGATTTAAATTTGGATTAAAATAAAGGAGTTTATTTTGATTCAAAATTAGATTTTATACTAACTAAATTTGCCCATTAAATGATATCAATATATATATTAAATGTTTATTATTCATGAGATGAATGTTATTTATTGATGCATATGGTGATGTGTATGATAATAAATGGGATTGATTATGGACTATTGACCCGATGCGATTGGATTTTATTTTAGTTGGATGCATGAATGTATGGGTTTTATTAAATGGGGTTACTGCGTATTGCGTCTTATCTAATTTTTCTTAATGTAAATTCTATCTCTCTCTATGTGTACTTCCCTTGATGGCGATCAGGTTTTCTATTTATTTTAAATAGTTTTGTAATAGGAATAGTTAGAATTAATTTTGAAAAATTAGAGATCAAAAACAAGAAGCGCTTGAAGACCCGTTTGTAATGGAGCAGGGTTTAAATGTAATAGTTATATTTAAATATTATTTCTTGCACCCTAGGGTTTGACCTTTTGGTTCACTTGGTGGCTCTAGTGAACCAAACTAGAATAAAAGTCCATAATCAATCCGGGTAGAATATAGTATTCTATATGTGCATGCTTATACTATATATATTATATATTATGCAAACATGCTTCACATGTTAATTAATTAATATGGCGTATTTTATATATATATGCATAAATGCTAGCTAAACAATATGAGACAAATTAATAACAAACCCTCAATTTTTTATATTAAGTCCTAAGCGTTCAAAGATATTTGGAATATCGAGCGTTAAGCCTTCTAGCATGATAAAATTAATAGAGTATTAAATATTTAATATGAGTTTGTTGTGTCACCACAAAGGCAAGTATTAAGTATTTAAGATGTTAATTTATCACATTTGATGCTTATAAAGAAAATTGAACAATATTGTTTTGTTGTGTCACCACAAGGATGATATTTTTCTTTTTGAATATATGGAGTGCTAGGTGGGACTTAACTTGGATAATTTTGATTCTTGGATGTGCCACCACTTGATCAAAATAATCTAAGAGGCAAAAAAAAGGAGTTGCATAGTTGATGTAATTGACAAAAGTTTTCTACCTATTTATTTATATATAGTTTGTTGTGTCACCACAAGGCTATATACATTTGAAATGGGATCCTTATTCTCACTAGCAAATCTTTAATTAGATTTTGCCGAACTATATAAGTGAGGTAATATAGTTTGAAGAAAATAGTGGGAGATACCAATTTAAAACAAGACCTAATTTATTTTGGTAATTAATAAAAGAATGTATGTTAAAATGTTGTTAATTACAAATTCATTTATAGAATTTTACAATGTCTAAAATTACTATCCTTTGCGAAGCATATTAGATGCTAAATTAACGGCCAAGATTAAATGGATTGGTTAAGGAATTTGAGAATAGTTCTCATGCATTTGAAAAGCTATCTTATGTCCTTAATATCCTATCCTGCAATGGTTGCAGACAATGCCTCGAGGAAGAGATTGCTACTTTTAGAAAGTGGCAAGATGATGCCCTGATTATTTCGATGCATCATGCTTTCGTATCCATGAGTAACAAGCTTGACGTCGACTGAAACTATGGATACTTCTACTATACTCCCTTGCACGTCAGTAGTTGATGGTGAGGAAAGTAGGGCCGATAGATATCGAGATATCTAAGGAGCTCTTCCGATCTAGAATGGCCAATGGCACTATAGTATGCAGACAAAAGTTCTTAACATAATCAATTTGATTGATCAATTAGAACAACTGGTTTTGTCATGGATGGAGAGTTGAGCGAAGATTTGATCTTGCACTCACTCCGGACTCCTTTCACAATTGTTGTGAATTTTTCATATGAACAAGCTAGATATCGACTTTTCTTGATTTGCTTAACATATTGAAAAATGTTGAAGTCACTTTCCAACCAAGAAAGATCAAGTCTTACTAGTAGGGGCAAAGGATCTTACGAAAGAAGAATGATTCTAAGAAGGTAAATAGAAAAGGCCAAAACAAGGATAATAAGAACAAAAGCGATATGGATAGCAAAGGAGTTTGCTTCCCACCGCAATAAGCACGGACCTTTGGAAAGAAAGCTGCGAGAAGCATCTTGCGGAGGCTAACCAAAAGAAGCTTAGTGAAGTTTCAGTTACAAATATAATTTGTTCATGATTTAAAATAAAAAAAAATTTTAAGTCAAGGTTCTACTTGGGTATTGGATACCGACTTTGGTTATCATAAATATAGATTTATGAAGGGACCAAGCAGAAGTAGAAAGTTAAACAAAGATAAGTAATCCTATGTGCGGGAAATGTAGCAAAGGTTGCCACATTAGCCATAGAAACTTATAGTTTAGCAATGCTACTGGCAAATCTATTAAGTCGATAAGTTGTTATTGTATTCCAGTTCTTGTTAAAAATATTATTTTCATTTTATTGTTGAATGATGAAATCTTTGGTATTATAATTAAGAACAATTGTTGTTCTATTTATAATAATAATGTTTTGTATAGAATGAAAGATTACTTAATAAATTTTGTATACTTGACTTACGTGAAAATATATTTTGCAAATTGAACAAACTAGTATAAGAAAAGGAGATGATCATTCAAAGAGTTGAATGTGTGTATTTGCTTTGAAATACAATTGTGAATTATTTGAAAGGTTCAAAGAATTGAAATGAAATAAATTGGCAAAGTATTAAGATTCTTTGATTAGATCAAGGAATAAATACTTTTCTGATAAGTTTCTAGATCATCTCAAATGGTTTTCTCATAATGGACACCTCTCGATACGTAATAATTGATTGATGTATCTGAATGAAAAAATGTACCTTGTTGGACATGGTGCGGTCCATAATGATTTTACCGACATTCCAGTATTCTTCTGGGGTTATGTCCTAGAAATGGTCACGCATATCTCTGAAAATGGTAACCTCAAAATCCGGCCCCAAGACTCCATAAAAGTTATGGACAGGGAGGATTCCTAATCTTAAGTATGTTAAGATAAGGGGTTGTCCAACTTATGTGAAAAAGGTTTCAAAGGATAAGCTTGGGACAAGATTTGACAAGTGTCGATTTGTGGGACATCCTAAAGTAAGTTTAGGATAAATGTTCTATAATTCTACTTAGCAAAAGGTGTTTGTTACGAAACACGCTGCCTTCTAAGATAAAGGTGTTTATCATTAAAAGGGGCTAGTGGGAGGATAATAGATCTTGAAGAGTTCAAGAACCACAAAACACTATAAGTCAAATAAGAGGAACCTATAGATAGACCTATTGTACCACAAATAGAATCGTAAATCGGAATAGTCTACAGAAGATACCTAGGAGGTATGGATTCATCATAGATGATGATGATGAGGTACGCATCATAAAAGATGATGATCCGTAGTTACATATGATGAGTAAGAGTTCTAGTGTGTACAAAAGGGTCGATTAGGAGCGTCGTGACATTCCTAGTAATATATGTTGATATACTACGGATAAGGAATGTCATACTAATGCTACAATCAGTAATGATAAAGTTGTCTAAACATTCGTCCATGAATGATTTGGGAAGAGTATCATTATTGGGGATAAAATCTATATAGATAGATTTAAAAGGATGCTCGACTTAACCCGAGGAACGATAATCATTTGATGCTAAAGTTGTTTAGCATGGCAAACTCAAAGAGATGTCTCATGTCGATGAGCTATGGAGTGTATCTCTCTTAATAGTCCCCATAGACTCCAAAAGAGAGAGATCGCATGAGTGACAATCATGTATGCAATGAAATATACGAGACACGATGTCGATCGGTCGTAATACGGAGAAGTTCACTATGAGTAAGTGAAAAACATCTTAAAGTTCTTAACCTAAGGCACTAAGGATGTGAGCATACATGGTGGAGTGCGAATTAAAACTAGAGGGCTTAATGGACTCAAGTTTTTCGAACGAGACCAAGACGACAGATAAATCCACTTTAAGGTAAAGGGTTACCTTGAGCAGGTGGTGCGATGAATTGGAAAGGTTCCAAACAAAGAAAGAGTTCTTGGTTTAGTGATAAAGACAAAGTATATAGCTATAAATGAAGGCTGCAAGTTGATTGTTTGGATTAAAAGTTCATTCTGAGAACTAGGAATAGTTCTAAGTCTCATCTTGGATCTAAACATGTGTTGTGGCACTTTCATTTGATTATTAGAATCATTGAAAGATGGGAAATCACTATAGAGATAGTGGACTCTCAAGAACAACATTACATATCCATTAACTAAAGCTTATCCAACAACGGGATAGTGCGTCACTTAGAGAAGAGAGTATAAGATACCATGACGATTGGCTTTAGTGCAAGTGGGAGATTGAAAGTAGTATGCACACAAGCCATCATGTTTGATGATAAAGCATATACTTTGTAACAATCTTATTCATTTATTAATAAAAAGTATTAATTTATTAAAGGCTTTTAATTATCTACATGATGTTGTTTTATAATATGTGATAAACCCATAGTTTTAAGCAATGCTTTTAGAATAATGATGATGATCATTCTAATGAGATCTAAATTCTTAGAAAGCTTAAAACTAAAATAGTTCCCAATCGTTGGATTACTAAATTGGGGATTAGTGAATCCGGGATAGATTGGTACATCGTTGCTTGCTCATTGGATGAGGATGATTGATCTCACGATCATTTGTGTGGAGACACTAAAAGCAAGTATGTAGGTGCTTATTAGAGAATAAGTTCACCGAACGTGGCTCGCTAAGGAATACCTAATGGAGTTTTATTTGCTGTCGATAGGAATTCTGTAGTGATAGTAGTCTAAGTGATCCTTGGACTTGAGATCATCATAGTATCTTGTGTATGATGAGTTATACTTTGACTTATTCCTTAAGACCCTTAGGGTATATCAAAGGGTATGCTTGGGTATAATAAGTTGTACATGGAGATAATGTATGATCAATAAAGAATCTACCACTTCTAATAATAAAAGAAATGTCCTATGTGATTCGATAAATGACAACCCGGTAGTCCTTGGCGAAGGCGAAATGAAATTAGAAAGGAGTTTCTAATTTGCATTATTTGAGTTGTGCATTTAAGGATCGAAATACATATAATTAAATAAAATAAGACTTGTGATAATTCCATGTCTTATATTTAATTGGGACATTGTATGGTGGAAGGATTGAATTATGCGGTAACTATTTACTCAAAGGTTCTTTAATGATTAATGTTGAAATCTATATTATCTGGAAAAGTCGTTGATCGCTAGGGAGGCTTATCCCTATTGTAGAATAAATATTATTTATTTAAATAAATTAATTGTTTAATTTATTTATTTAAATAAGATTAGAATTGTTCTAATTGATTTATTCACAATAGGTTTAATATGGAGAACCTAAAGGGTCACACCATAAAAAAGAAGAATAATTATTTAAGAAGTTAATGGCATAATCGTAATAATATGTTAAGTATATTTAATTTAATCTATGGTGATAGAATAAATTAAATAGCTTAATATTATTATTTAATATTTTAGAAATATTAAATATAAATTAATAAGAGGAGTCTTATTAATATTATTACAATTATTATTATTTTAATTTCTAAAAGAGTTTAGGAATTAATTTAATATAAGTACTCTCATTTATTCCTAATTGTATTAGGAAGGAAAATTAGTTAAAGGAGTTTAATTAATTATCCCTAATAAGATTAGGGAGCTTAATTAATTAAAAGAATTTAATTAATTAAAACCAAATTCCTTAATTGTTAAGGTGGGTTGCCCACATCTATAAATAAGAGGAGTCTTATTATGGGTGGAATGGGTTGTTGACTTTAAAAAGTACGTAATAATTCCAAGTTGTTGGGAGTACGCCCTTTCTATAGAGATAGAAAACTAGGGTTAGCCATAACACCATTCTTCTTGAATTTTCTTCTTCCTTGGTGGATCACCTCTAGAGGCCAAACATTTGGGTGGCTAACGTTGATCAAAGGAAGGAACCAAACCCGGTGGATTCAAGATTGAATGCGAAAGGATTTGGAGGTGAACTTGTACCTGAGGAAGCTCGATCTTCAAGGGTATGATTTATTCTTTATCTTTTCGTTTAATTAATAATTATGCATAAAGGGTGATCCGGGTATATGGTTTGTAAATTTTTTAAACTCTGATTTTACACGCTTCCGCTTAATTTGTGCAATTTGATTGCGCACATGAATATTACAAACCTAACAATATTCTCATTTCCTGAAGAGAACAACGAAAGAAAGGGTGAGCTCAACTAGCCCAGTAAGAAATATTATGACTAAGATAATGCAGAATAAATTATCATTAGTCTTCAACAATGTTAAACTGATAAAATATAATAGACATCAAGTTTAACTGCAGCGGAACAAGCAATCCATTAGAAAAATCAAGTAGAGAATAAAATCTACTATCTTCTATGATTTAAAATGTTTTCATCAATTTTAATCACGAGACTCGACAATAAATAAACCACATCATCGAATCATCCACCACTACGGGCGAGGTTATTCTTTAAATCATCAATAATTCAGCGACTATACCCAAATTATCCTCGGTCATAATTATACCAATTCCATCTCTGCACGTAAGCCAAAGATATACAACAATAAAACCAATAATCAACAATACATCTTTGCACGTAAGCCAAAGATATATAATTCAATAAACAACAGTCCATCTTCGCACGTAAGCCAAATATATATAATTCAATAAACAACAGTCCATCTTCGCACGTAAGCCAAAGATAACTTTCATCACCATATAAGCATGAGGATGATGACAATGATATAAGCATTAATCAAACTAAAACAAGGATACATATTAAAGACTTTAAATTTATCCAAATATTATCAACCACTCATAATCTAATATTATTAATATCATAATAATATTTTAATCACATCTTAAACTTATAAATAATTTATTTCAATTGTTTACACTTTACCAAATAATGCATTTAATCATTCAAAAAGGCTATACTCATAAGATTTCATCACCAATGATTAAATCCGTTATAAAAAATCTGCATATACCATATATAGGATTTTCAAGCCATAAAATCCTATTTTTCAACTTTGTTACTTCACATAACATATTTAACTCATATGTTCGTAACTAAACCATTTTCATGAAAAGTACCAAATCAGTCCCAAAAACATTTTTGTTCTGGGATTTAGCATAATATAGTCCCATAAAGAACACATATTTTTCTCAGAATTTTTAAAATTCATTTACTATTTTTCAAAAATTAATTTTCAATTAATTCCTTAAGAAATTAGCTACCTTGAGGTTAACTCCAAAAATTCGCAAATCTTGGCAGAATCTTACACATGTTAACGTGAGCTTCCAGTTTAAATTTCATGGTCATCGGAGTTATAGAACTCCGGTTATAGCGTTTTTTGTCAAAAAAATCTAAATATTGAAATAGTCATAACTTGCTCATTTTAAGTCGGAATGAGCTCATTTTTGGACAGAATGTTCTTTATACCATATACTTTCATGTTCCAAAAGGCCAAATTTTTTCTCATAATCTAAGTGGCTGAAACAACCCTTCAAAAATCTGGACAGAAGCATTTCAGTAATTTCTAGCTTTTTCATCCTTTACTAAAATCAGTCCACACGAAAATCTACAACACCTTTTCCAGTGATTCCACTTGGAGATGCTACAAAACTGATAGATCTAACTCTAGAACTTAACCACACTCAAAAATTCAAAATATAATAGGTGATGTGATCAATTGAATTTCGTGCTCCATTTTCTCCAAAATTTGATTTTCAATCCTTTGTGATTTCTAAGAAACTCTCATGTTTTCACATAATAACCAACATAACTCATCATGAAAATGCCATAATAATTCAATAAAACAAGTTCAAGAATTAATTTATCCAAGAACTAATAACGTCCAAATTGTCAACATGATATTTCTTTGTAGAGAAAATTTTAAGAATGCTGAGAGGAATATTTCCATGAAAAGATACTAGATGAAGCGCAAATATCAAGGATATATCACTAATTTCATGGAGTATAGAAGTCAAAACTTTAACCAACTGAGTATAATAAAGAATATATGAAACTACAAATAGATTTTCACCCGCCATGCGGTAATCCACGTATACAGATCATTTCCACAATTTAATAACGAATGAATACAAAGGATCATTCACCACGCGTGGTAATCCACATGAACAAGTTATTCCAATGAATAATAAAGAATGGAATAACGAAATGATTCACCATGAATGCGATAGAGACCGCATTTGAAGGTTATTCCCAATGAATAATAACTAATGGAACCAGTGTCCGCGTAAACGCTTACGACGGGATATTCCGACGTAATAATAAATGCGAAATAATAAATAATGGAACCAGTCCCAGGCATAAAAGCGCCTGACGTGATATTACGACGTAAATAATAAATGCGGAATAATAAATAATGGAATCAGGTCCGGCGTAAAAGACACAGACATGATATTCTGACAGAATAGTAAAGAATGGAATAATAGAATAATTTCACTATGTATGCAGTACCTTGCATATACAGGTTATTCTAACATAATAATAAGGAATGGAATAACAGAAGAAGTTCACCATGTATGCGGTACTTTGCATAAATAGGTTATTCCAACATAATAATGAAGATTGGAATAACAGAAGTTCTCTTCATGAATAAAAAAGAAATAATACCCCTTACGGGTACAACAAATAATATTCCTTACCTTAGAATGAAGCTGGATACTAGAAAAGAAATGTAGCAGACTTCTCTTCTTCTTTCTCTCTATAATAATGGCTCTAAATCTTTAGTGAATGGGTGAGAAATGAAGGAAGAATGAGCTTCTATTTATAGGAAAATATAGTTTCTATAATTGCACGTTTTGGGGCTCGAAATATTACTGTACAATACGTCCAACTTTTCTTTCATTTTTAATTCAGTCATCCAAGTATTATCAAACTTTCACCAACTCCCCTAATAGTAAATCATGTGAATCAATAGTAAAATCATGTGACTCAGTAGTAAATCATGTGACTCAATAGTTCTAAACATGTGAAAAATTAATTATAATATAGTACCTCCATCTATACCTCCATCTTTAATTTAGTCATGCAAGTATCATCAATCTTGCACCAACTCCCCTAATAGTAAGTGAATGTGACTCAATAGTAACTTGTGAATAGTAACTCATGAATAGTAACTCGTGAATAGTACTCTGACACAAAAAGTGCCCTGAATACCCGATTGAACAATATAATCTCCAGACATTAATTATTATCGAAATAAATATCGATTTCCACTAACACAAGTAATTCCAACCCAATGGAACTATCAAATTCATCTTTAATCAACACGAACTTATCCATCATTAATATCATAACTCACAATATTTAACAACCAGGTCGTTCCCAGGAAAGAGGGAGCTTTCCGATAAGGATTTCTCCCTATTGGCGCGCAATTAGGTGACCAAACCTCTCCTTAACAGAACTTCTAGACATTATAAATATTGAAATTTAATAATATGAATAACTTTGTCGTCTCAATTATTGATTTAATAAAATAACATATTATGCACATGATACTGTGACAATAATCGAATCAATAATATGAGAGATATGATGCATCAATTACTATAGCAATAATTGAGTATAACTGAGTGACTTATCACGTAAACATCAATAACCAATACCGTGTGCTACTATACAACCACGCATATTACTGTACTTTTACTACCGGGTAGTTCAACAGTATTAACGGTAAAACCTCCGCCGTTATTTTCATAAGACATTTTTGTCGTTTTCTAACTACGACAGTACTTCCGTTGTGGGGTCCACCAATGATTATGTCGTCGTACTGATATTCTCAACAAAAAGAATATTCCTCGACCAAACGAATATTATACAACAACTTGCATACTTTTCAAAATTTATAAATACTACCCACAACTATAATATTATATCAAATTCATACCATAATATTAAAAAAGTATATTTCGAGAAATTTAAATCTTTATTCATAAATTCTGGGGTCTCACATTATATTGATAAATCTGGTAATTAATCGGATAAATGAGCAATTAATTGCTACTAATTCACATGCTTATATAACTATTTGTTCACATGGGTGTACTGTTGATTCACATTATTTACTATTAGGGGAGTTAGTGCAAGATTGATAATACTTGCATGACTAAGTTAAAGATGGAGGTATAGATGGAGGTATAAATGGAGGTACTATACTATAATTCATATTTTCACATGATTATAACTATTGAATCACATGATTGAACTATTGATTCGTATTATTTACTATTAGGGGAGGTGGTGCAAGTTTGATAATACTTGTAGGACTAGATTTAAAATAAAGAAAAAGAGGAAGGTATTATACTATAATATTCTGAGCCCCAAAATGTGCAATTATCGAAACTATATTTTCCTATAAATAGAAGCTCATTTATTCATTATTCTTCACCAATTCACTCAAGCTATAGAGCATTTATTATAGAGAGAAATTATAGAGAGAAAGAAGAAGAGAAGTCTGCTACCTCACTACTCTAGTATCCAGTTTCTTTCTAAGGTAAGGGGTATTATTCTTTCGTATTCCTGAAGAGAATTTTTTTCTTTCAATACTCGTAAGAGTTATTATTCAATTCTTCATTATTATATTGGAATAACCTATTTATACAAAGTACCACATACATGGTGAAATTCTTCTATTATTCCGTTCTTTATTATTTTGTCGGAATATCATATACTATCTTGATTCTGGCATGACTTAGTTCCATTATTTATTATTACATTGGGAATAACATGTACATGCAATCTATCGCATGCATGGTGAATTCTTCTGTTATTCCATTCTTTATTATTCTATTGGAATAACCTGTCTATGTGGATTACCACATGCATGGTGAATGATCCTTTGTATTCATTCCTTATTAAATTGTGGAAATAATCTGTTTACGTGGATTATGATGAAAGTCATAATAAAAGTGTTGGACTGATGAAAATCATGGGTATATGTAGTATTAGTAAGTGTTATGATGAGTTATGTTGGTTATTATGTGAAAACATGAAAGTTTCTTAGAAATCACAAAGGGTTGAAAAATCAGATTTTGGTAAAAATGGAACATGAAATTCAATTGACCATATCTCCTATTATATTTCAAATTTTTTAGTATAGTCAAGTCCTAGAGTTAGATCTATGAGTTTTCTAACTTATCTAAGTTGAATCACTGGAAAAGGTGTTGTAGATTTTCGTGTGGACTGATTTTAGCAAAGGAGTCAAAAACTATAAAATACCAAAAAGCTACTGCCCAGAAATTTAAAAGGGCATTTTTGGCCACTTAATTTGTGAGAAAAAATCTGGCCTTTTGGGACATGGAAATATATGGTATAAAGTTCCCCATGTCCAAAAATGAGCTCATTTCGACTTAAAATGAGCATGTTATGACTATTTCAATATTTAGGTTTTTCGACAAAAAATGCTATAGCCGAAGTTCTATAACTCCGATGACCATGAAATTTAAACTGAAAGCTCACGTTAACATGTTTAAGATCCTTCTAAGATTTGGGAATTTCTGGAGTTAAACTTTAGGTAGCTAATTTCTTAAGGAATTAATTAGAAATTGATTTTTGAAAAATAGTAAATAAATTTTAAAAATTCCGAGAAAAATATATGTTCAATATGGGACTATATTTTGCTAAATACCAGAAAAAAATATTTTTGGGACTAATATTGTATTTTTCATGAAAATAATCTAGTTATGAGTAAATGAGATAAATATGTTATGTGAAGAAACAAAATTGGAAAATAGGATTTTATTATTTAGGAATCTATATAGGATATATCTGATTTTTTGATAAGGGATTTGTTCATTGGTGATAAAATCTTATGAGTATGGAACTTTTGAATGATTAAATGTATTATTTGGTAAAGTGTAAACAATTGAAATAAATTGTTTATAAGTTTAAGAAGTGATTAAAATATTGTTATAATATTAACAATATTAGATTATGAGTTTATTAAGTGATTGATAATATTTGGATAAATTTAAAGTCTTTAATATTTATCTTTGTTTTTGTTTGATTAATGTTTATATCATTGTCATCATTCTCATGCTTATATTGTGATGAAAGTCATCTTTGGCTTACGTGCATAGATGGACTTGGTGTGATTATGACCAGGGATTATTCAAGAGATAATCATGACCGCCATGATGTGACGAATGATGTGGTAAAATCCTCGATTACTGTAGTACATTGATGGGCGCTTTTGGTATGATTATGACCGAGGATTATTCGGTATAGTCATGACCATTGATGATTTAATGAATATCCTTGGCCCGTAGTGCAGGGATGATTCAATGATGTGGTTTATTTATTAAGCTGAGTCTCAGTGATAAAGTTGATGAAAACCTTTTTAAATCATAGAAGATAGTAGATTTTATTCTCTATTTGACTATTTTAATGGATTGCTTGTTTCGCTGCAGTTAAACTTGATGTTTGTTATATTTTATCAGTTTAACACTGTTGAAGGCTAATGATAATTTATTTTACATTATCTTAGTCATAATATTTATTATTGGGCTAGTTGAGCTCACCCTTTTTTTCACTTTGTTCTCTTCAGAAATGAGAATATAGGCTTTGGACGAGTCGAGAAACAGATTCTGATCCGAGATGATAACATTAGTAGTCCTCACTATTCTGTTAAATAGTGTGATAATAAATGTAATGAGGACTGAATTTGAGTTTGTATACTGTCTATGAGGACTCCATTGAGAGTGGATATTGTCCAAAAGGCAATATTCTTGATTAAACTCTCAGTTTATATTTTGTCGTATTTTATATGACAATTGTATAATTAAGTTTTATTTGATTTATGTACCATCTATTTGGCGACTCAAGGTGGGTGATGTATACCTATTTTTGGGGGCGTCACATAAAATTACAAGTAAATGTTTTTACAAGTAATTGAAAATGGAAAGCATGAAGAGACTTTCCTCCACGTTTGGTTTATCAGAAGTTGACCTATCATAGGGTTACTCTCATGGCTTTTTGGTATGAAGGTTCCCAGATCATCGCAATCTACTTGATGGGAAGTTAATCCGGTCTTTCAACTGGAGAAAATCTGGGTGGTGCCTTTCTTGAGCCTCGTTGGAATTAGTCTTCCTACAAGTCCATTAATCAAACACCGACAGGATAGCCTCCTGGTGGAGGAACCACACAACATACATTCACATACAACGTGTCTCACTGTTTATGTAAAATGATGACATGTACGAAGCACTAATATCACAGATTGATATTTAGCAGTGCAGTAAGTAAAATGCATTCGTACACATTCATCATAAATATAAATGCAACATTCACACACAAGCATATAACAATTTTGAAAAGCTTGTAATAGCGGCTTAAGCCCTCTTACTGGAGTCCCCAGCAAAGTCGCCACCAGTCGACGTCGGGATTTTTAGTTGTCCCTTTTTTGTTACTTGTTCTTTGGTGTTCTCATATTAATGTGAGGTTTGTTTGAAAAAACAAGTGAAAAAGGTCCGACATGTGTAATGTCGACGATTTGACTTTAAGAGTCGCCAGTTGGTGTTTTTAACTGGTTGCACCAACGCAACCGAAAAAGGTTTGCACATTGACCCGGTGATATGGCACTGCTAAACGGGTCTATGAAACCGAGATTCATTTGGGTTCGGGGGCTTGATTATGCGGAGGGAAAGTGTTAGGCACCCCCCGACATCCGTGTTGCCACGGTGACCGCCACTTTTCAAAAAAAACTGTTATATGAATATGTGTGTGTGGATCAGTGTGCAATTATTTGAAAGTAGTGCGAGGCCTCGTTCGCACCTATATACACAGGGTTTGAATTTATTGAAAAAATCAATTTTAAGCAAGATATAGCAATGAAGTTATATAAAAAGAGGTTTTTCAAACCCTGTACTCAATAAGAATTGAGACCTTTTCATACTTCCATTTTATTATTAAAATATTCAAACATTTTACTTTTATTTTCGAGATGCGAGGCATCTTCAAGAAAATAATATACAGAAGTGCCAAACTCCTCGTGGGCATGACAGTCATCCAAGGAAATTCGTACACTATAAAAAATGTACAAGCTGCTTACAGCTAAAAATGTCCATCACGGGAACCGAATCTATAATCAGTAGACTGAATATGTGATCGCATGATTCCTATGCTCACATGATACCGCAGTTTAAATGAAAAATAGTAAGCAGTTATATAAATAAAAGCTGTAAATATATATACAGACTTGATCAATCACCACGAAGAAACTCCATGGGGGATCAGAAAAGTAAATAAATTAGTAAATGTGATCAACCTCCAAGAAGTAAACTCCAGGTGGGACTAAATGTAAATAAAGCAGTAAAAGGCCTCGAAGTAAACTCCAGGTCTGACAAAAATGTAAATATATACATATATATATATATATATATATATATATATATATATAAAAATAATAAACGCCTTGGATGTAAAATCGAGGCTTATCGATATAATAAATACAATAGTTATATATATAAGTATATATATATATATATATAAAAAAAGCAATAAATGCTCCGGATGTAAAATCCGGGCTCATCATATATATACGACAACGAGTTATATATATATATATATATATATATATATATATATATATATATATATATATAAGCAAGTAAACGCTCAAACATAAGTCAGGCTCAATCGAGGCATAACTCGATAATGTTAGTCCATATATAAATATATACATATATAAGTATATATATACAGACAAAAATGAAAACCATGGACCGAAGTCCCGGCCTACGCACACAACACGACTCTCAATGTGTAGAATAGTGTGTGAAAAGATGAAGAAAAAGGCTTTATAGAGTGTAAGAAGGCTTACAGCGGGCTACCAATGCAGACTTCTATGACTCTATATGGATAAACACTCAGCTCCCGCCGGTAAATGTATAGCTATATGTGAGCTAACAGGTGTTTAAAAAGAGCAAGCACTTAATATAGGTGTGTACAAAGCAAATTAGACAGGGCTACCTTGTCTTTTCCTCTTTTAAAATGGCTACCCCAAGCCCTCTATTTATAGAGGGGGGAGCCACAGGTGTACCTGCAGCAGCCGCAGATGCACCTGCGACTGCCTGGGGTACACCGGGATCTACGTGCACTCGTGCACTGTAATGTCCGCTCGAACATGCAGAACTTCAATCCGAGCATCCGAACGAGGTATATAAGACCTTCTTCGGACTACTTGTGTCGAGAGTTACGCAATGACATGGATTAGAGGTTGTACGAAGTCAGGAAGAGAGGACCATACCCATGGTCTTCAAGCTTCAAATTCTATCCGGTGTACTGCCACGCGTAATTGTCACTCGGGATTGGAACTCCTTGGTTCTTATATGACATTATTGTATGTTTGTCTGAAGTGTTGAGATGACACGCAAGTGTTGAGGTAGAAGATGATGTGTGACTCCTCATCAGGGTTATCGCTAGTTTTAGTTGAAAGCAGACGTTGCTCAGGGTTACATCTGAGATTGGACTGCTACAAGTGTTTGAATGCCACAAGGTCATCTGTGAGAATGCATGTCTGCCCGGTGTTTGCTCCGGGTCTGAGGTATGAGTGCCTCAGCGGGAGGTTTGAGATTAAAGCTGATAACATGCATTTGAAACAAGCATTTCTGGAGTTATTTCCAGAACTGCAGCAGCATTCCTTGGGATTATCTCCAAGGACGAAACTCGGGGTTATCTCCGAGGTTGAAAATGATGTTCCCCGTGTGTGTTCCGGGGTTAAGACTGATACTCCCGGTGTTTGGTCCGGAGTTGAAACTGAACTTCTGGTAGTATCCGAAATGGATGTGAGCTGTCTTCCAGGGTTATGTCCGAAAGATGAATCTGCCCTCCTGAAATGTCAGTAATAAGTATGCAGAAAATTTTGAGTGTCTACAATGTTTTTTTCCTTTTGTCTCTTATATTATATACAGGTATAAAGTTGATTTAAAAAGTTCACTAAATGTATATATTTTTTTTAATTAAAAATTGTTAGTGTGACAATACATTTTGAATGTCAAACAACTTAATATGACACCACATCATCACGATTTATAATCATTTATTGACAACTAATATTTGGTCAATGAAAATTAAAATTTAATGACAAATAATATTAACTCTTTAGAATTAATAGTATTGTCATTATATATATTCATTTAGTTATGACAATTGATCTTGTTACTAATATTAATTATTTGGTGACAAGTTATGTAAATCACTATTATATATCATTTAGTGATGACTTTTAATTTTGTAACTATTAATAGCTCTTTATGTGATGAGTTTTATCGTCACCATAAGTATTCAATTAGCGACAGAGAAAAATGTGTCATAGAAATTAACGCTTTGGTGACAAACTATATTGTCACTATTATATATTCATTTAGTCACAATAACTAATTTTGTCACAATTAATAACTCTTTTTGTGACACGATGTATCGTCACCATAAATATTCAATTAGTGACATTGAAAAATGTGTCCCAAAAAATAACTCTTTGGTGACAAATTATTTTGTAATATTATTTAAAATATGAAATGACAACGACATAATTGTCATGTTAAATATAGTATTAGGTGACGAATTATTCTGTCGTCATTTATTTTTCTTATTTTTTGGTGACGATAAACACAATAACATGACGAAAGAATAATCATAAATATGACAATATTATCGTCATTAAAATTAGATGATTTAAATAGAGTAACATATTTTCGTCACTAAAACAATATTATTTAATGACGAAAAAAGATTTTCGTCATTTAATGCACTAAGTTTTGATGACGAAACATAATATAGAGTGACGAAAGTTTCATTCAAATAGTGATGATATTAACGTCACTAAAAGTAATTAATTATAGTGACAATGGTGTAGATCGTCACTACAAGTTAAAACATTTAGTGACAACATCAAATATTGTTAAATAAACCTAATACCACGCTCATACGGTGACGGTCTCTGTGACGATTAACACTCGTCACTAAAAATTTTAGTGATGAAAAATAAATTTTATATGAAAAATTTTAGCGTCATTTTTTGTGTAATTTCTTGTAGTGATAATTCATACAAACATACTAGTCTATTACAGAATAAACTAATCATTCATCTTTGCCTTGCCTTTGTCTTTACTAGAACCCTCGGTTCGCTCGACTTTAGCTGCAATCATATGATTCAAGCAAGAAGTGAGCATAACTAGCTCAGCAAGTCTAACAATATATTATATAGATACCACTTCGAGAATCATATGATTATTCTTCATTAACTGGACATTAGTTACGAAGTACTATGAAACATTGAATAACACTTCTCATCTCATAAAACAATTCTGAAGTACATATAGTAGCTTGGAAATTCTGATTAGGTCCATAGACCATGAACATTTTCTTTAGCTTTTATTCATGAAAAGGATAACCCGGTACCAAGACCATAAGTCCGATATTTCTTACGAGCACTTCTAGCTGATCAACCTATAGTACTATATGTTGATCAACACTCATCCGTTAAACATATTTACGTATAAGTTTTGGCAACCTCGCCTGCCCATCGAATAATCGATGTGAAATACATTTGTTTATTCATACTCAGGCTTACCTTGAATCCGTACCAAACAATTGGCGTAGGATAGTGTTATCAATTCTATATTGAAAGACTTGTAAATAAATCAATCAATCTTTCAATATTAGTCTCGCTGAGTTAATGTGACACCCCCAAATCTAGGTACTTCATTCCCACAAGATTTGGTGTTCACTATCCAATCATTCACATCTATCTACCCAAATAAAATAACATTTAACCATAAATCCTCCCTTTAAATAGGGTTACATCATTAAATAAAAATCTTCCCAGGTTATCTAACCTTTAACATCATACAAGTGCAGAAATAAATTATTACATCACATCATTATTTAATAGTTTATCATCATAACAATAAATGAAAATTACAAGTCTTCATCACTTGTACATTTTTCCCTTTCCTTTGCTAGTTGTAGGTTCATCTACCTTCTCAACTTTAGCTGCAATAATAATATATATGCAAGAGTGAGCAAAACAATTGCTCACTAGATATAGCAATGAATCAACCAGAATATAATAACTGCCAATTAATAGGCTCATCAAAACTGAATAGTACTCTATCAATGATAACCAAAAACTAGAATCCAAAATATGGAGTATACGTAACTGAGGGTCAAAAGACCATGAACTATATCCACAGTTGCGAGTAATCTTTCAACTCCAACTTTAACAGTCATAAGACTATAAGGACTCCTCGTACTTAGGGGGGTCAACCCTTCATACAATGTATTGTGCACAAACATTTCAATGGTAAGCGTAAATTATCCCCTAATAATAGGGTTGTTCATCTTAGTATTTAGAGTACAAGTCCGCCCCACAGTAAGTTTGGTTTGGATACATTTCAAGGGTAATCTAGAATTCAACGGTCATCAACTAAGGATTAGTTGAATACAATATTGATAATCATCATGCTATGGAATAATCATAACCGAATCGACATTATACATTAGGGTCATGCTTTAGGAATAAACTAATAGCATAAACGTTGAATAATCATAACGTGTCTTGCTTGAACAATATTAAGTCAAGGTTATTTAGTATTGGGTACTAAGCATGCATAACAAATAGTACTTTAAACAATAAAACTTGTTCAACATGAGTATATTGGAATATGTAAACTTGCATGCTAGACAACAAGTTAAAGACAAGAATAACTTGTTCAATATCAGAATAAGATCTAGATTTAAAAATCATAAACAAACTAGATACAAGAACTTGCTCAATAGTAAGAATAAGCTCGCACAATGTAATAAATGAACTATCTCAACGAAAGTGTAGAGTTAGGAAACTTGCTCAACGTAAATGTAGAGTTAGAAAACTTGCTCAATGTAACAAGATAAGGTTTAGAAACATGCCTCGAGCGTAAGCTATAATATTACACTTACGTTCACCTACACATAGGTTTAGAACCACAATACCTATTAGATATGCTAACATTTACTTTTCAACATAACATGCATTTCTATCTAAACTTGTTATGTTAACACAAGTCTTATGTTACTATTCAAATATCAGAATTCCCAAGTGTACACATCACAACACTTATCTAACACTCATTGTATAAACTAAGTTATAACATAACACGATCATAACTTATAATCATTTGAAACTTTGAAACTACTAACCACCTAACACGATTCTGTTTTAACCATGTTACTACCTATTGGACACATTAACATAACCTTAGACCATATGGTAAGGTATTCCAAAGTTTGCGAAACAATGAGAACAAAGCATCTCGGGACGGGTGTAAGTAGCAACTACGTCATACACAAGCTCGGGATCAAAGACAACTAACTGCAAGACAAGACAAGTGCGTAGTTTTGCTGCAACACTGCAAGTCTGTCGCACTGCAATGTGCATAGACATAGGAAAAAACGGCTATGAATAGTAGTCGACTTTAGCCCAACAAACACAAATTTCACCTACTAAATAGTAAAATTAACACAAACAATTGATATAAAGCTATTACAAACTTGTTTGCTAACATATTCAACCAATTACAACAATTAAACAACAACTTAAGCTAATTTAATTTCTCAAATTCCATATTTTCATATAAAAACTCTATTCTTGACATCTCTTGCAAAAATTATCATTGTAATCTCTACACTTGGCCAAATTGCTTCGTTCAAATTACGTTATGCTCGTTTCTTAATGAACTAGCATAAACAAGCTTCAAATTACAGTTTAACATACGAATTGATCATCAAAATTTATAGTTACCCAAGCCATATGCAAAATATAACACTGTCATTATTTTCCTACTGTTATTCGAAACTAGCATGCAATTTCCTTGTTTAAACATAAACTCTAATCATCATAAACACATATAAACACCATTACCAACTATATACACCCACAATTCAACAATTGATTTTATAGAACATAAGAAAATTCTTGACGTGAAACACATATACATGTATATACACATATATATAAAACTAAGGTTGTGAACATACCTTCAAATGGTCGAACAATTCTTGCTAAACTCTGAAGTTACTAGAAATTTCTGAAGTTCTCTCTAAAATTCTCTCACAGCTTCTCTCTCAATTCCTACGCTCTCTCTTTCTCTTTGGCTCAGACTTAGACAAACAAACAAGTACGCGTAAACAAAACAAAACTGATATGGCCTTAATCACTATATCAGTTACTAAAAGAAATGTATATATTATAAATATATTATATTTATTATTCTAATTCATTTTATTTATTTATTTATTTATTTAAATTCAAATAAATCAAAAATAATCCAAGAGCCATAAGCTTTGTTTGGCAAAACCCTTTAAATTTTAAAGACTTAATATATTTAAGTCTTGTTTGGCAAAAACTAAATTAAACCCTTTTTAATTTATTTTAATAAAGACTTTAGTTTATAATTTATAAATACATCTTATTTATTTGGATCTCCATATCCAACATTAACCAAATAAATTAATCACATACTATATTTTAATTTAATATACCATTTTAGCAAATATCACCAAAATTATAATTTTCATTATAACTTTATTTAATAATTTAATATACCATCTAAATTATTAAATCAAAGCAACAATATAACATCTCATGTCATATTACAACTCTCTAAATTAAAAATTAATTTAATTTAGAAAATTAACTAATAAATTTAGATTCATAATTATTTACTAACAACCATCACATCAATAAAATATTTATTTCATCAATTTCAACAATGCACATCAAATAAATATTTATATTTAATAAATATTTAAAATTACAATTTGAAATTCTGGATTGTTACATCCTTCCCTCCTTACCAGGATTCTGTCCCCAGAATCACAATTCAAACAATCAAATCGTCACATTCTTCTCTCCTTACAAAGATTCTGTCCCCGGAATCGAGGACACGGACTAAACAAATAACTCAGGGTAATTCTTCATCATTTAAGCTTCGAGTTCCCACGTAGCCTATTCGACATTGTTGTTCCTCCATATCACCTTCACAAAAGGTATTACTTTATTCCAGAGCACTTGTTCTTTCCTGTCGACTATCTGCATAGGAATCTCTTCATAAGACAAATCTTTACTAAATTGCAACAGTTCATACTTGATCACATGTTTGTAATCGGGTTTATATGGTCAGAACACCGGTACATGAAAAATGTTGTGCACATGTCCTAATTCTGGAGGTAAAGCTACCTCATAAGCCACTTCTCCCACTCTTCGTAATATCTTAAAAGGTCCAATAAACCTTGGACTGAGCTTTCTTTCTTGCCAAAATGAATTTTCCCCTTCCAAGGAGAAACTTTTAGGAACACTAAATTTCCTGCTTCAAATTTACGACTCTGCTTGTGTTGATCAGCATACTTTTTTTGTTGATCTTGAGCAGCTACCAATCTTGCTCTAATGAGTTTGATAACTTCAGCGGTCTGATGTACCAGTTCTGGGCATAATAGTTGACGTTCACCAACATCATCTCAGCATAGTGGAGTTCTACACTTCCTGCCGTATAACGCTTTATATGGCGGCATACCAATGCTTGTGTGGTAACTATTGTTGTATGCAAATTCCACCAATGGTATATGATCATCCCAGTTTCCTTTGAAATCCATGATGCACGCTCTAGGCATATCTTCTTGCGTCTGGATTGTTCGTTCGCTTTGCCCATCAGTTTGCGGATGATATGTCATACTCATCTTCAATTGTGTTCCCATGCATTCTTGAAGTTTCTTCCAGAAATTTGATGTGAACCTTGGATCTCTGTCTAATACAATTGCCACTGGAACTCCATGTCTTGAGAAGATCTCTTTAACATATAGCTTCACCAGCTGATCAAGATTAAATCTAATCTTTATTGGCAACAAGTGTGCGAATTTCGTTAATCTATCCACTATTGCCCATATTGCATCGTATCCTTTTTGAGTCGTTGTAAGACCTACCATAAAATCCATTGTGATGTGCTCCCACTTCCATTCCGATATCTCCAACGGTTGAAGTAATTCGATTGGTCTTTGATGCTCGGCCTTGACTCTCTGACATGTCAAGCACTTTGCAACGTATTCTGCAACGTCTCTTTTCATATTTGGCCACCAAAAATGTCGCCGCAAATCTTGATACATCTTTGTACTTCCCGGATGAATCGAATATCTTGAGCTATGAGCTTCTGTCAAAATTTCTTCTTTAATATCCTATACTGTTGGAACCCAAATTCGTCCCTCGAATCTCAGCATTCCCTCGGTATCAAGTTTATACTTCACCTCTTTACCCTCGACCCCACTTTTCTTTATTTTCATGCATTCTTCATCCTGTAATTGAGCATTTGTAACGATCGAGGAATTTGTAATTTAATTTAAATATTTATTGAATTAAATAAATATTTTAAATAATTTATTTATTGAGAAAAATAAATAATTGATGAATTGTGGTGAATTAATTTAGTAACTAAATTGATTAGTGTTAATTAAATTGAGTAATGATAATTTTATCTGATTGATTTAATTTAAAGAAATAATTAAATTAAATCAATTGCTAATATTTAAGAAGATAATTAAATTAAATGTATTATTTAATTTAAAGGAAATAAAAAAATTAAATAAAGTGATGTTTCTAATTTATTAATTAAATTAGATATATAATTATTCATTATTCATAAATGTAATTATAATACAAATTATTTTAATTACCATTACAAGTTATTTAAAATTAATTAAGCTACAGTTATTTAATTAACTAGAGTGTGACACATGAAACTATATAATATAATAATATAAAAATAATTTAGTTTGGGAAACAGGTGCTTAGCCAAACAAGGCCTTGTGGCCTTTGGCTTATTTCTAACTGACGCCTTTTTATTTCTTTTTAACTGACGTATGTGGGATTGTGGCCAGTTTATATTTCCTACGCGTCTTATTTTTCCCTCAGGCTAGTTATCAGTGAAGAGCATAGAGGGCTTGGAGAGAGATAAGAGAGAAAAACACAGAGGAGATTGAGAGTGAGAGCTTGAGAGAATTTCCTGTGATTATCAAGTGGAAGAGAAGTCTAAGACTCCAACTTATTATAAATAAAATTTAATTTCCACTATTTATTATTTTGAAATAGTAAGAGTTAATTTGATTAATATGATTAGTTATGGGTAAAATGCGCAAATATTTCAAATAAGCAAGTGGTTATTAAATATTCATTGTTGTCGGGGAATATTCGTTTGGTCGTGGAATATTCTTCTTTGTCGGGAATATTAAATGCGATGGCGCGACCGTGTGTGAGCCCCATAATGAAAGCGTTTGGATGAAGAAAGCGACAGTATATAAGTTGTTTATAAATAACGCGTGGTATTACAGATTATCTTGTTGGAATACTCTGGTTAAAACACGATAGCATACGATTGCACCAATTATTGATTCTTACGTAAGAAGGCACCACTCAATAATTGTTACGGTGAATTACTTGTTCAATATTTTATTGATTCAATAATTCTTTGCGTTGATATTTTATATTCTTTGTTGTTTGATAATTGTCACTACAAATATTTTCCATTATCGAGACAATAATTCATATTATCTGAATAATATTATTAAATAACATTATTGGCAATGTCTAGAAAGTTTTGTCTTAGGAGTGGTTTGGTCATCTAATTGCGCAACAGTAAGGATAAATCTTTATTGGAAAGCCCCCTCTTTCTGAGGAACGGCGTCAGTTGCTAGTATTGTGATTCTATAATATTATTGGTGAATAATTAATTATTGATTTATATGATAAGAAAAATATTCATTTTATGTGGATATAGATGGAGAAAATTTTAAAGTGACAATTGTTGAAAAATTAATATTTAATCTTTTCTGATAAATAATTCATTTAAATATATTATTATATTATAATAATATAATAATGGTGATATTTTTTCAATGAATGTGGGATATATGAGTATATGAGGAGGAGTATTTTTGTTACTAAAAATATTTAAAACATGTTAAATATGTTTGTGGACCCCATTTCTTGGCTGAAATTTGATTATAGCCTGTAAAATCGCCCGTTTATGGAGTTCGGTCAATTTCTGTTTGGAATTTGGAAAAACTTAAACTTACAAAGTTGTAGAGAATGAAATTTCCTATGGAAAGGACATATGGTTCAAATTTTTCTGACAAAAGGGCTATTTATTATGAATTATTGAAGTTCCAGATTAATTGATTTTGATTTTTTAGAGTTTTAAATTATTTATGTGAGAAAGACATTTTTTGAGAGGTGAGCTACATGTGTGGTTGATCTAAGCATTTTCCTATAAATAGGGTGCTTAGGTTAGCAATAAAAATCACACCAGAAACTGAAGTTTTCTCTCTCTTTCTCTCTCTATATTATCGAGCGTATTCTTATGAGTATTTTGATACTTTGAGTGTTGCTATATAGTGAAAGTATTCTAGCCAGAAGCACTATTCTTTCGAGGTTAGGGATATTATTTTTTTTAAAAATGATATTATTTCTTTCAATATCATTATGCCGGAATATTGGGAGTATTTTTCTTGTGAAATTCTTGTCGTTTAGTGTCGGAGTTACTATTCACGTATACGACACTATTCACAAATACGACATTATTCACAGAAAAATTAAATTTTTGTTTTTCGTCCAAAATATCTATTATGGATACTAGCTTTGATTTTATCCATGTTTTGATCATTCTTGAATTTTACTCCACTATGATTATTTATGAGGTATTTTTGGACATGGATAAACCGAAAATATGAATCCTTAATATTTATTCTTTTGTTTCACTGGATTCGTTTTCTTTAAAATATTTTTCATCATCCTCAATCCTAAATAATGATATTATTGAATATCTTTGGTCTGTAGTGCAAAGATTAATGATTTTGTGATGAATATCTTTGGCCGTAGTGCAGATGAGCAGTGTTGAGATGAACATGGCGAATCGATGATGAATATCTTTGGCCTGTAGTGCAAAGATGAATATTTGATTAAAGATATATATTGATTAATGTTATAGGGATAAAATATTGATGATGGACTTTTACATTCATAGATAATAGTAGATTTCATTCTCTACGTAACTCTTCTATGAATTATTATTTCCGCTGCGAATATTGATCTGAAACTTGTTGTCTATTATATTCTCTCAGATTTTTCCCTGTTGAAGACTAACGATAATTTGTTCTATATTATCTTAGTCATAATATTCTTTACTGGGCTAGTTGAGCTCACCGTTTTCCTTTTTGTTCCATTTTTCTTCTCAGGAGGCGAGAATGTAGCAAGTTCTATTCGGGGTATGGAATGATGGTTCTAGAGAGTTGTTTAATAGTCCTCACCATTTTTGTAAAATAATGTATCAATAATTGTGATGAGGATTTATTTGGGCATGGATATTGTCTAGAAAATAATATTTGTATTTAAACTCACAGTTTTTATGATGTATTAATAAAGTTGTAGTTGTTTCTATACCATGTTATTGACGACTCAAAATGGGTGATGTATACCTATTTTGGGGGCGTCACAGTTGGTATCAGAGCTTAGAGATATGATCTCTAGCGGAGATCGGGGAATAGAACTAGGAGGGGAGAGATGAGTAAATCCTTCACTAGTGTGTCCTACCTAAGCTTATTTGTTAGTTGGTCAGTATATAGGGATATTATGTGATATGTTGATTTCCTTAATTAACCCTTATTTTATGGTAGTATTTGAGAATGGCAACTGAGAATGTTAACAGTGGAGTAAATGAGACCGTGGAGACACCTTTACTCACCAACGAGGAGAACGCGAACAGTCGGTTGGCAATGTTCCTCCCCATGAACAATACCAATGACGAGCGTATGATGAATGATGGGATGTTTAGAAGCTATTTGCGCTTCATGCAAAATCGAAAAAAGGAGACTCGTGCACAAAATACCGGGGTGGAAATGATAACAATGCACGGTTTGTCACAAAAAGCGATTCAAAGAGTTAGGACCACCAGAATGCAGGGGAAAGCCGGATCCGATTAAGGCAGAAACGTGGGTCAAACAAATTACCAAGATATTCAATGTTTTGGGATGCACGGAGCAACAAAAGGTTCCATTCACCACCTTTATGTTTCGTAATGAGGCAGATTACTGGTGGGAATCTGTGAAACGTACCCATCCAATCGCTTTTCGGCGATGTCTTGGGAGAGCGTTTGAAACTTTTCAATGACAAGTACTTTCTGAAAGTATTCATCATATGAAGGAAGTGGAGTTCATTAGATTTGGAACAAAATAACATGACGGTGTCCCGGTACGAGGCAAAGTTTGCAGAGTTATCCAGGTTTGCACCTCATTTGGTGGAGAATGAGGAACATATGATGCGGATGTTTCTGAGAGGTTTGAAACCCGGTATACATCAGTATCTCATTTCTCATAAATTTTCTCTCTATTCAGATGTTGTCAACAGAGCTTAATTGTTAGAGCGAGATAACGAGTACGTTCAACCGAGGGACCATAACCAGGATCATACTGGTGACAGCAGTCATCAGAACAACGATAACCAGTGGAGAAAGAAGAATACGGACAAAGGTGGTAACCACTCTGGTGGTAATCATGGCCATGAAAATAGAAGAAGCAAGTCGGGAGGAGATTTTAAAAAGAAGAGATTCAACAATGACAATGCGAAGACGTCAGCACCAGCAGCAACTGGTTCTAAGGGAGGAGAACGACCACCGGTCGTATGTTATAAATGCCGAAAAGAGGGACATATCAGTCCAAACTATCCACAACAGTTCAAGGTATGTTACAATTGTGGAAATGAAGAACATATCACTCGAGATTATATGGTAGCGAAGCCAAGTCCAGCGGGGATGGTGACTCAAAAGGCTGTCCCAGAAAAGTCAAAGTCAATGGTTCCTAGAAGAGCGTTTGTCGTGACTGGTCAAAATGCAAGGAACCCAAACGAGGTGATCACGGGTAAGCTAATCATAAATTATTGCGAAGTTTATACCTTACTTGATACCGGTGCTACCCATTCATTTATCTCTCCTGCTTGTGCTCAACGTTTAAACTTAACTCCGGAGAAATTAGAGTTTGATTTATCTGTGGAAACTCCGTTAGGAGAAACTTGCATCACATCCACTGTTTATAAATCTTGTTTGATCCAAGTTGGCACCATCACATTACCTGTTGACCTTATCTCTTTAAAGATACTTGCTTTTGATGTGATTTTAGGGATTGATTGGTTAACTACTCATCATGCCAAAATTAATTGTTTTCGTAGGGTTTTTAGTTTTCATATTCCTAACCAACCTGTTGTACGAATTCAAGCAACTAAACCACTAAAAACAATCACTGTCATATCAAATCATAAAGCTATTCGTTTATTGAAAAATGGATGTCAAGCTTTCTTAGCCCATGTTATGGATTTGAATAAAGACACGTTAGATTTGAATAATATTCCTGTTGTTAGTGACTTTCCTGACGTATTTCCTGAAGAACTTCCCGGTCTACCCCCGGAACTTGAAGTTGAATTCTTTATTGATTTTGAACCTGGTACAAAGCCCATTTCTAAAACCCCATATCTAATGGCTCCTATTGAACTTAAGGAGTTAAAGGTCCAACTATAGGAGTTGTTGGATATCGATTTCATTCGTCCTAGTACATCTCCTTGGGGTGCTCCTATTTTATTTGTAAAAAAAAAGAAGGGAGTATGCGACTTTGTATTGACTAACGGGATTTAAACCATGTCACTATCAAGAATAAGTATCTGCTACCTCGTATTGATGACATGTTTGACCTGTTACAAGGAGCACAATTCTTTTCAAAGATCGACCTTCGATTACTCGGATATCATCACCAAGATTAGAATCGAGGATATTCCAAAAGCGCCTTCGAACTTTCGATGCGGGCATTATGAATTTCTAGTCATATCTTTTGGATTGACTAATGCTCCTGCGGCTTTCATGGATATGATGAACTGAGTATTCAAGGATTATTTGGATCAGTTCGTTGTTGTCTTTATTGATGACATCCTCATATATTCTAAAAACCATGAAGATCATGATCACCATTTGAAGCTGGTACTCCAAAGGCTTCGTGAAAACAAGCTATATGCCAAGTTAAAGAAATGCAAGTTATAGCTTGAGGAAGTAGCATTCCTTGGGCACGTGGTGTCAAAACATGGAGTTTCTATCGACCCGGCGAAATTAAAGCAATACAAAGTTGGGAGCAACCAAAGTTAGTGACCGAAGTACGTAGCTTTTTGGGCCTAGCTAGTTATTATCGGAGATTCGTGGAAGGATTTTCTCGAATCATTACTCCATTAACTCAGCTGACTCGAAAAGATATAAAATTCGTATGGAGCGAGGAATGCGAGAAGAGTTTCTAAGAGCTCAAGAGGAGACTTATTTTGGCACCTATTCTGACAATACCATCTGGTTCAGATGGATTTATTATCTACAACAATGCTTCAGGAAAAGGGTTAGGATGTGTTTTCATGCAACGTGGGAAAGTCATAGCCTATGCCTCGCGACAACTTAAAGAATATGAGAGGAATTATCCTACTCATGATCTAGAGTTAGCGGCGATGATCGTTCGCTAAAGATCTGGAGGCACTATCTATATGGAGAGAAAGTGGAGATATATTCAGACCATAAAAGCCTCAAATATTTCTTCACCCAAAAGGAACTCAGCATGCGGAAATGACGTTGGCTCGAGCTGTTAAAAGATTATGACAAAACCATTCAATATCATCTTGGAAAAGTAAACGTGGTAGCTAACGCGTTAAGTAGAAGATCATATGCAGGAACGAGTGCGATGATGTCAAGTATACGCATAGAACCAACTTTAATCGATGAAGTTAAAGTTGCTCAAGCCACAGACCCGGAGTTGATGCGTATGAAGAAGAAAGTATAAGAAGGTGCTATTCCAGAAGCGAGAATCAATGAAGAAGGAATACTTCGAGTCCACTCCAAACTTTGTGTTCCTAACGACTCTGATTTGAAATACAAGATCATGTCGGAGGCAAATAATACACCATTTGCAATCCATCCTGGAAGTACCAAAATGTATCGTGATCTTCAACATACATTTTGGTGGAATAATATGAAGAGAGAGATTGCAAAGTTTATCTCGAGGTGTTTAACTTTTCAACGTGTAAAGGCGGAGCATCAAGTACCTAAGGGTCCGTTGCAATCACTTGAGATTCCGAAATTGAAGTGGGAACAAATTACCATGGATTTCGTTACGGGTCTTCCCACGGTTTCTCAAGGTATAAATGCTATTTGGGTTATTGTTGATAGATTAACCAAGTCTACTCATTTCTTGCCGATACGAGAGACTTATTCCCTTGAACGTCTTACTCATATGTATGTAAATGAGATTCTGAGATTGCATGGCATGCCAGTATCCATAGTTTCGGATTGTGACCCAAGATTCACTTCACGATTTTGGGTTAGTTTGCAAAAAGCTATGGGCACGAATTTACGATTCATTTGGCATACCATCCTCAAACGGACGGACAATCAGAGAGGACTATTCAAACTCTTGAAGATCTATTAAGACTCTGTGTCCTAGACTTCAAAGGGAGTTGGGATAACTATTTACCATTGGTGGAATTCTCCTACAACAACAGTTATCAGGTAAGTATAGGTGTAGCTCCATTCGAAGCATTATATGGACGTAAGTGTCACTCTCCAGTATGTTGGGATGAGGTTGGTGAAGCAACATTGTTGGTACCAGAGTTGGTACGTATGACTACAGAAAAGATCCAAATGTTTTGACAACGTATACAAACGGCACAGGATCGACAAAAGAGTTATGCGGATTTTCATCGAAAGGACGTGGAATTTAGTATTGGGGATCATGTATTGTTACGAGTTGCTCAATGGAAGGGAGTTACAAGATTTGGGAAAAGAGGAAAGCTCAATCCACGATTTATTGGTCCATTTCAGATTCTTCACCGAGTAGGAAATGTAGCCTATATACTCGCGTTACCTCCAAGTATGTCTCGTGGTAATAATGTTTTTCATATATCTGTGCTTCGTAAATATGTGAAAGACCCGAACCACGTTATTGAGTTATAACTGGATGAGATAGCCGAAGATTTAACGTATGAGGAGGTACCTGTCACGATCTTGGATAGGAAGGAACATGTCCTACGCACAAAGGTCATAACACAAGTCAATGTTTTATGGAGGAACCATGTTATTGAGGAAATGACTTGGGAGTTGGAAACGGAAATGAAAGCGAGGTATCCTCACCTTTGCGAAACACCAGGTACGCACGTCAATTTTGAGGACGAAATTTCATAAGGAGGGGAGGTTGTAAGACCCCAACTTATTATAAATAAAGTTGAATTTCCTCTATTTATTATTTTGAAATAGTAAGGGTTAATTTGATTAATATAATTAGTTATGGGTAAAATGCGTAAATATTTCAAATAAGCAAGTGGTTATTAAATATTCATTGTTGTCGGGGAATATTCGTTTGGTCGTGGAATATTCGTACGACGGCACAGCCTTGTGTGGGCCCCATAACAAAAAGCGATTGGATGAAGAAAACGACAAGTATAAGTTGTTTATAAATAATTTACGTATTAATATGCTAATAATAATGTTGGAATACTCGGTGGTTAAAACACAGTAGCACACGGTAATGCACCAATTATTGATTCTTACATAAGAAGGCACTACTCAATAATTGTTACAGTAGTTACTGTTCAATATTTTATTAATTCAATAATTCTTGCATTGATATTTTATATTAATGTTGTTTCAATAATTGTCACTACACAGTATTTTCCATTATCGAAGCAATAATTCATATTATCTTAATAATATTGATAGATAACATTATTGGCAATGTCTAGAAAGTTCTGTCTAAGGAGAGATTTGGTCATCTAATTGCATGGCCATGATGAAGGAGAAATCCTTATTGGAAAGCCCCTCTTTCTGAGAGCGGCACAGTTGCACAAGATTGTGATTCTATAATATTATTGGTGAATAATTAATTATTGATTTATATGATAAGAAAAATATTCATTTTATGTAGATATAGATGGAGAAAATTTTAAAGTGACAATTGTTGAAAAATTGATATTTAATCTTTTTTGATAAATAATTCATTTAAATATATTATTATATTATAATAATATAATAATGGTGATATTTTTATAATGAATGTGGGATATATGACTATATGAGGAGGAAGAGTATTTTTGTTACTAAAAATATTTAAAACATGTTAAATATGTTTGTGGACCCCATTTTTTGACTGAAATTTGATTATAGCTTGTAAAATCGTCCATTTGTGGATTTCGGTCAATTTATGTTTGGAATTTGGAAAACATTAAACTTACAAAGTTGTAGAGAATGAAATTTCCTATAGAAAGGGCATGTGGTTTGAATTTTTCTGACAAAAGGGCTATTTATTATGAATTATTGAAGTTCTAGATTAATTGATTTTGATTTTTTGGAGTTTTAAATGATTTATGTGAGAAAAACATTTTTTGAGAGGTGGGCTACATGTGTGGCTGATCTTGGACTCAATTGGTGTGTGTAGTGAATTTTAGAAAAATAATATTAATATTATATTAAATTTTCTACTTTGGTGTTATAAGCATTTTCCTATAAATAGGGTGCTTAGGTTAGAATTGAAAATCACAATAGAAACTGAAGTTTTCTCTCTCTTTCTCTCTCTATATTATCGAGCGTATTCTTGTGAGTATTTTGATACTTTGAGTGTTGTAATACGGTGCAAGTTCCCTTCAGCACTATATTCAGTATTCCAGCCAGAAGCACTATTCTTTCGAGATAAGGGATATTATTTTTTAAAAAAAATATTATTATTTCTTTCAATATCATTATGCCGGAATATTAGGAGTATTTTTCTTGTGAAATTCTTGTCTTTTAGTGTTGGAGTTACTATTCACGTATACGACACTATTCACGTATACGACACTATTCACGAATACGGTACTATTCACAGAAAAATTAAATTTTTGTTTTTCGTCTAAAATATCTATTATGGATACTAGTTTTGATTTTATCCATGTTTTGATCATTCTTGAATTTTACTCCACTATGATTATTTATGAGTTATTTTTGGACATGGATAAACCAAAAAATGAATCCTTAATATTTATTCTTTTGTTTCACTAGATTCATTTTTTTAAAATATTTTTCATCATCCTCAGTCCTAAATGATGATATTATTGAATATCTTTGGCCTATAGTGCAAATATTAATGATTTTGTGATGAATATCTTTGGCCCGTAGTGCAAAGATGAACAGGTGTTGAGATGAACATGACCGACTGATGAATATCTTTGGCCTGTAGTGCAAAGATGAATATTTGATTCAAAATGTATATTGATTGATGTTATAAGGATAAAATATTGATGATGGACTTTTAAATTCATAGATAATAATAGATTTCATTCTCTATGTAACTCTTCTATAAATTATTATTTTCGCTACGAATATTGATCTGAAACTTGTTGTCTATTATATTCTCTCAGATTTTTCCCTGTTGAAGACTAACGATAATTTGTTCTATATTATCTTAGTCATAATATTCTTTACTGGGCTAGTTGAGCTCACCCTTTTCCTTTTTGTTCCATTTTTCTTCTCAGGAGGCGAGAATGTAGCAAGTTCTAGTCGGGGTATGGAATGATGGTTCTAGAGAGTTTTTTAGTAGTCCTCACCATTTTTGTAAAATAATGTATCAATAATTGTGATGAGGATTTATTTGGGTACAGATATTGTCTAGAAGACAATATTTATATTTAAACTCACAGTTTTTATGATGTATTAATAAAGTTGTAGTTGTTTACATACCATGTTATTGACGACTCAAAATGGGTGATGTATACCTATTTTGGGGCGTCCATGATTAATATCGAGCTTAGGGATATGATCTCTGGTGGAGATCGGGAAATAGAACTAGGAGGGAGAGCGAGTAAATCCTTCACTAATGTGTTCTACCTAAGCTTATTTGTTAGTTGGTCAGTATATAGGGATATTATGTGATATGTTGATTTCCTTAATTAACCCTTGTTTTATGGCAGTATTTGAGAATGGCAACTGAGAATATTAACAGTGGAGTAAATGAGACCGTGGAGACACCTTTGCTCACCAATAAGGAGACCGTGCAACAGGTTAGCAATGTTCCTCCTGTGAACAACACCATTGAGCAGATGATGAATGACGGGATGTTTAGAAGTTCTTTGCAGTTCATGCAAAATCAGACAAGGGAGACTCGTGCACAAAATACCGGTGGAAATGATAACAACGCGCGGTTTATCACGAACAAGCGATTCGAAAGAGTTAGGACCACGAGTGCAGGGAAAGCCGGATCCGATTAAGGCAGAAACTTGGGTCAAACAAATTACCAAGATATTCGATGTCTTGGTATGCACATAGGAACAGAAGGTTCCATTCACCACCTTTATGTTCCGTAATGAGGCAGATTACTGGTGGGAATCTATGAAGCGTACCCATCTAGCCTCACTCAGCATGTATTAGGAGACGTTTCAGAAACTTTTCAATGACAAGTACGAGGCATGTCATATGAAGGAAGTGGAGTTCATTAGACTGGAACAAAATAACATGACGGTGTCCCAATACGAGGCAAAGTTTGCAGAGTTATCCAGGTTTGCACCTCATTTGGTGGAGAATGAGGAATTTATGACGCGGATATTTCTAAGTGGTTTGAAACCCGGCATACGTCAATATCTCATTTCTCATAAATTTTCTCTCTATTCAGATGTTGTCAACAGAGCTCAGTTGTTAGAGCGAGATAACGAGTACGTTCAACCGTGGGACCATAACTAGGATTATACTGGTGATAGCAGTCATCAGAACAACGATAACTAGCGGAGAAAGAAGAATACATGAAATTTGGGTTTGTAGGGAGAAAAATATATAACAGTGTTTATACATGAAAATTGGCTTTAGAAAGTACAAAATTTTGTGCCTTATATGTGTTGTAATCTAAAAATTTAAGTTGGATTGTGTTAATATGTGAAGAAAAAAAGGCGGCATATTTTAAATCATCTTAATTGGTTTAGAAACGAGTTCGTGGCGATTGAATTTGCTAAATATGTGAAAATGATAAAATTTGGAAAAATTGGGGTTTTTACCCCTTAAACTTGAATATATATATATATATATATATGATGTTTTGAATATAGAATGGTGTATAACATGCTTAACTATGTTATTATAGAGTTTTAGATGATTAGATTTGTAAATTTTGTAGTGTTTAGGTTGAATTGGGTGAGTGCTATGTATGAGTTCTTTGCTGCGATTTACATCATGCATGGCCTTGTTCTTGTGCTACCACAGATTAAACAAAGCAGCAATTTGCCATATGGTTTTCTGCGATCGAGCACCAAAGTAGCAATTATGTCGATTATTGAAGGCGAAGACAGAAGTGGCTGCTGCGTGCCTGAGCCCAGGCAATGGACTTATATTAGTTTAGCATGCATGTTAATGATGTTGAGGCATAATATAAACTATAATAATAGATGGTAATGTGTTGTAATGCAAAGTGTGAAGATTTTAAATAATTATTTAAATAAGTTATAAAATGAAACCAAATGTGATGTTCGCAAAAGTTAGAGATGAACGATTAAGTTATGTTGGGTCGTAATGAAATTTCAGAGGCGTCAAGGATGTTAACCAACATGGTTAGATGTTAGGTTAGTATTATAACCTAAATGATGGGTTAAAAACCATAGTGCTAATATTCATTCAACTAATTGTTCTTGCGATTTCAATGATATATGTAGGGTAATTGGAGATTATTTTACACTTGTGTAGATTACAAACAAGGCAAGTTTCTAAACCTTAACTCTTTGCATTGAGCAAGCTTTCTAACTTCATTCTTTTCATATTGAATGCAAGTTCCCATTACTAAATCATTATTGTACAAGTTTCTAAAATTCTTTGTAAAGTTTAGCAAGCCTAGTCTATCTTGAGTATGTTTGTACAAGCTCTTGTAACCTAATTCGTTACATCGAGCAAGTTTCACTTTCTTAATTATTATACAAAGCATATATTTTTCTAATACGTCGATTCAAATGAGATTGTTCTAACTATTTTGGATATAGCACTTTGTATGTATATTATGTTTATTCAATTATATATTGTTGATATCTGATCTTTGACTTTGATAGCCTTGTTCAGTTATACATTCTTGTATTAGACCTTCAATTAGTAAGCAAACTCTTATTGATTAAATTAATCTATAACTGAATAGTGTTCTAAAATTCTAGAAACACTGATAAGCTAGTTCCTAACAAAACTTTCTTTAGTGTGGAAATTCTAAATTCAAACTGAGATAAACAGCCCTACATAGGGGATTTTATACGTGTAACGTTTAGATGTTTGTGCACAATACATGGTACAAAGGGTTGATCCCCCTAAGTACATTAAGAAGGGTCCGTATAGTCTAAATGACTGTTAAGGTTGGGTAATAATACCTAAGTACCGGGGACATAGTTCGTGGTCTTAAGACCCTCAGATATTAAAGTTTGAACTTGTTTTCTACTTTGATTCGTGGAATAAGATTGTTATTGTTCAACTTTCGTTGTTCATTCTCATGTTGTTGTCATTACTACTATCTATATCAGTGAGCATTTGTTTGCTCACTCTTGCAATTAACATTGCAGCTAAAGTGGAGAAAGTTGATGAGCCATCTACTAGCAAAGGAAAGGGCAAAATGTCCAAGTGTTGAAGACTTGTGAGAAATTTATATAAATGTTTTATGTTATCAGACTTGTTTTATTTTATGATGTATTCCGTAAACTAATGTAATAAATTCAAGGTTAGATTACCTGGGATTATTTTTGAGATGATGATGTAACCCTTTAATGGGAGAGATTATTGTTTAAGTTATTTAAATTATGTCTTTATCCTTTATGATGGGTAGTTAGATGTAATGGTTTTGGATACTGAGCACCAAATTCTATGGGAATGGAGTACCCGGATTTGGGGGTGTCACAGCATTCTTCACTTTGTCCACCAAAAGTTGGACTAGCTTCCATTTGGTATAATTTTTCATCAGATTCTTTTGGAAATTTGATTTCCAACTCCAGCCTTGTCATCGTTGAAATTAGCTCCTCCTTATCAGTTAACAACATCAACTTCTCTCGGCCTTTCCTACTCAAGGCATCTTCAACCACATTAGCTTTTCCCGGATGATAAAAGATCTCGCAATCATAATCTTTTATTAATTCCATCCATCTTCTTTGACGCATGTTCAGGTCCTTCTGTGTGAAAATATACTTCAGACTCTTATGGTCTGTATGTAGATCTAACATTTCTCTCCATAGAGATAGTGTCTCCATATCTTGATCTAAAACACAACCACTAACTCAAAATCATGAGTCGAGATACCCTTTCTCGTAGTCTTTCAATTTGCTTTGATGCATACGCAATAACCTTGCAGATTACTGCGTATGGACCTGACCCAATCCTTTGTGTGAAACATCACTATACACCACAGAATTTCCTATATTATCTGGTAATGACAACACAGGTGCCACACTAAACTTCTTTTTCAGTTCTTGAAAACTTTCTTCACACATCTCCGTCCAAATAAATTTTACAGATTTTCTCGTCAAATTTGTCAACGGAGTAGCAATCATGGAAAAATCTTGAATAAATCGTCTGTAATATCTTACCAATCCCAAGAAACTTCTTATTTCTGATGGAATTCTTGGTTGTTCCCAATTTATCACAGCTTCGACTTTTGATGGATCTACAGAAATCTCATCCTTATCAATTATATGCCCAAGAAATTGTACACGTTCCAGCCAAAACTCACACTTAGAGAATTTTGCGTACAACTTTTCTTTTCTTAGCGTCTCCAGCATCAGACGTAAGTGTTCCACGTGTTCTTCTTGAGTTTTAGAGTACACCAGAATATCATTGATAAATACCACCACAAACTTGTCCAAAAATGGTTTGAACACCCTGTTCATCAAATCCATGAACGCTGTAGGGGCGTTTGTCAAACCAAAAGACATCACCAAAAATTCGTAATGTCCGTACCGAGTTCGGAATGCCGTGTTCGGTACATCCTCCTTCATTACTTTCAATTGGTGATACCCACTTCTCAAATCTATTTTCGAGAAGTTCCTTGCACCCTTTAATTGATCAAACAAGTCATCTATCCTTGGCAATGGATATTATTCTTAATAGTGACTTTGTTTAATTCCCTATAATTAATGCAAAGACGCATTGACCCATCCTTCTTCTTCAAAAATAACACCGGTGCTCCCCACGGTGATACGTTTGGCTGAATGTACTTCTTATCTAACAGTTCTTGCAGTTGCACCATTGAAATTCAGATAAGGCACACTTAGAAGGGGGGGTTGAATAAGTGTGGATACAAACTATGACCAATTTAAATTCTTTAACCAAATTCTTGAATGTAGTTAACTATATTGATGAATGCAGCTTGCTGAATGAATATGGTCTACCGAATTGAATTTTTGTTTAAGAAAATATCTTGGTGTTTTTGTAAGTTAAATAAAATATTTATTGATAACAAAAATTCCCATGATTAAGTTTTTTTTATTTACCAAATCAATTAACTTGAGTGGAATTAAGTTAAATCAATTAATAAAAATAACACCAAGATTTTTACGTGGTTCGGCTATTACCCTCTATAATAATAGCCTACTCCACGTCCAATACCAACTAGTATTGGAGACTCACTTTTATTTCTTTAAAAGACTCTTGTTATAATACAGATTCTATAAAATTGAATTACAATAATTCATTTGAGTACTCTTGCTCCTTGTGCACCAATGCACTCCTTAAGCACATATGCTTCCTTGAACCTGTTGTAAACAAACCTTAATCCACCTGGATTAAATTCCCTTAGACAACACTTAGTCTAAAAACAAATTAAGATTACAATAATAGAGGTCTAATGATCAAAACAAATAAGAAATTTAACAATGCAAGGCTCAACTAAATGAATGAAATGATCAAATAATAAAAGATAGATATCACCAATATGAAGCTCACGAAAGTTGACTGAAAATATCAATTGATCAGCAGCTCAAAATTTGCACCAAGAAGAGAATAGCTTTCAAAGGTCGTGAGTGCAAAAATATTAATTCAAGTGTTATAAGTGTTGTTTTCAATACTGATCTTAGTTCCTTTTATAGCCCAAATATATATATTACCGTTGCTAAATATTTTTTTACGTTACTACTGATAAGAATTATCCCAATAATACAACCCTTGAAAACAAATATCTTAGATAGTTATAAACATATGTTGGGCTCTTCAATCAGTTATCCACAAAGAGACCAAATCAAATAAATCACTTCTAGACTTTTCAATTCTCACAACAATAAAATCACTGCCAAATTGTAATAAGGTATATCATGATAACACTTTCCAACTCTCAAGGATAATCATGACTTTGTATTTCTAAGGCATATGTTAAGTGAGACCATACCGCCATATATAAAGCCTTTTACCGAGAAACGTGCGATTAACCCTCTAACAGATAGTTATCACTCCTTAATCGGCACAAACAACTTTTCAGTTACCAATTCATGAATTTATCAATATATTCAATTAATTCGGACATGATTTTTATGCATGAAAAAATAAACTCAATTCTTATAGCAATGCAAAACATATTTTAAATATGCACAATTAAATCACAATTTAATGCACACATAAAATGTCCTAGAGCCTTGTATTGAAAAATTGAATATTTGTAATGACCTTACATATTTTTCCTAAGACACAGAGCATCTTCATTCTTCTTGATTAATCCATCTAACAAATTCTTAAAACAGTTTCCTGAAATTCACAATAAAGAATTTGGTACCAATAACCAAGTCATCATCAAAACATTAGGTTAGAACGTGACATAATCAACAACCATTAGTTCCTTCATCTCTACTAGAGCCATTCTGTATAGGGCCTTTGATATCGGAGCAATTTATGGCGCTAAGTTGATCTCGAATTCCATTTCTCTGTCAGGCAAAAGTCTTGGCAAATCCTCCGGAAACACATCTACGAATTCCTTAACCACTAGTATCTCTTCCAGTTTTACACCCTTCTCCTTTTGAGTATCGACTATGTAGGCTAAATATCCTACACAACCTTGACTCAATAATTTCTTGGCCTGCAAAATCGTCAGACATCTCATTTGTCTAGGTGATTTTCTACCATGAAAAAAATACCTTTGACGGAGTCATAAGGTTTACACACTTCTTTTGGCAATCAATTATCGCTCCATAATTGAATAACCAATCCATTCCCAAAATAACATCAAACTCTCCGAGTTTTATCGAGATTAAATCTACCTTCATAACATTCCCTTTAATATTCACCCTACAATTCTTGTATACGAACCTAACAGGAATTACCTCCTTATTCGCAATTTCTATGTTCAAAGGGAAATTCAGCCCTTCACTAGGTATTTCTAACCTCTTAGCAAATTCATTAGATATAAACAAGCAAGTAGCACCCGAATCAAAAAATATATATGCATTTATATCATTGATTGGGATAATACCTGACACGACATCTTTTGATTACATCGCGTCCTGCACCGTCATGTTGAAGGTTCTTGCTGTGGGCTTATTTGTTGACGTTGGTCCCGCAATAGTCAGTGTACCTCAACTAGCATTTCCCTAGCTTCCATTTGCCTCACCAGATCTCTTCTTAGGGCATTCATGAGCAAAGTGATCCTTGGACCCACACGTGAAGCAAACGTTCTTCTTAGATTGAGTGCAATTTGGGGCGATGTGACCTTCCTGGCCACAGTTGAAGCATACTCATTTCCCCATCAAACACACACCCTTGTGAAACTTCCCGCATGTAGCATATGCTTTGAACTTCTTCTTTTGCTGGTTTCCTTGCTAATTTCCAGCTCCCACATTTGCATTTCACTTCCTCTTCAAATTGTTGTTGCCATTTCCACCATTACCACCAACACCATTATTAGTTTCACCTTCATTTTTCTTCTTCCTCTACTCTTGGTTAAACTTAGTTACAGTCTCGTCCCCACCTTCAGTGAGAATTGCCTTCTCCATCACCACTGCAAAAGTCTTTAGCTGGAACAGGGAGACTATACTATACAACCAGGGCTTCAATCCCTATTCAAACCTCTTCGCTTTGCGTTCATCTGTGCTGACTTGATATGGTAAAAACCTCACCAACTCATTGAATCTTGCGGCATACTCCGACACCGACATTGTGCCCTGCTTCAGTTCTAGAAACTGTACCTCCATCTAATTCTTTGAACTTTCTGGGAAATAGGTTTCAAAGAATATTTCCTTGAACCTTTCCCAAGACATTACCCCTTGTCCTTCTCGGGTTTTATTGGCTAACCACTAATAACTAGCCTCTGCTTTCAACATGAATGTTGCAAAAGAAGTCTTCTGATTCTCCTTTACCCTAGCAACTTCGAAAACTTTCTCTATTTCCATGATCCAGGTCTGTGCTTCAACCGGATTCATAGACCCACAGATTTCTGGTGGTCCAACCGCCTTGAAATCCTTAAATGTTGTACCTTGGTTCTGAGGTTGATTCTGCAAAGCACCCTTCAGTAACGTCACTAGCTGCTGAATTACCTTCCACATTGTTATTGTTGGTTTCCTCAGTGGTTCTCTGTCGTAGTTGACGTCTTGGAGGCCTTTTCTGTTAAAATACACCCATTAGATTCTATTCAACCTTTTAAGTATTACTACTTAATTTGCACACCATATAAGATTATCACGTAACACATAATACTTTGAATAAAATAATAACTTTTATTCATTCATAATATTTTTTTAAAAAAAAATATCAAAACAATAGCATCACTGTTATTTACATTACTTTCCTGAACTATAACAGTTGCAGGACAACATCATCAACATCTATCCGATTGGTTATATCATACCCGGGATTTAAAATTTATTAACTCCCTAATCACATATCAGGTACATTACCTACAATGTCCTACTAAAATACTGCGTAGCCTTACGATGCTCCTCCTCCATATTTCAGAACATTGTTCGGCGATCTAATATGTATGATGGTAGCGTCTCGAACTGAATAGGATAACACATGACCCGCTCTTGAGCTCGATTGATCACTATGTTGAATACATTGTTCATCTCCTCCATCTTCAACCTCTTTGCTTCTGCATCTCTCTCTGCCATCCTGGCTCATTGAAAAGTTTCCTCATATGCGTCTTCGGCTCTTACCCTCTTCGTAGATTCTTCTTTCAACTTGTTCTTCAACTCTGCAACCTCTACTATCAGTTGCTCGTTTTCCCCTTCAGTGCGGCTTAGCTTCTCTTCAACATTGTTCAGTTGTTCTTATTGAAAGTATTATGCATACAAGCCAATCATGAATGATGATAAAGCATATACTGTGTAATCAATCTTATTTATTTATTAATAAAAGAATTATTTATTAAAGGCATTTATTATCTACATGGTGCTGTTTTAATAATATGTGATAAACCCATAGTTTTAAGCAACGCTTTTAGAATAATGATGATGATCATTCTAATGAGATCTAAATTCTTAAAAAGCTTAAAACTAAAATAGTTCCCAATCATTGGATTACTAAATTGGGGATTAGTGAATCCGGATAGATTGGTACATACGTTGCTTGCTCATTGGATGAGGATGATTGATCTCATGATCATTTGTGTGGAGACACTAAAAGCAAGTATGTAGGTGCTTATTAGAGAATAAGTTCATTTGAACGTGACTCGCTAAGGAATACCTAATGGAGTTTTACTTACATCAATAGGAATTCCTGTAGTGATAGTAGTACAAATGATCCTTAGACTTGAGATCATCATAGTATCTTATATATAATGAATTACACTTTGACTTATTCCTTAAGACTCTTAGAGTATATCAAAGGGTATGCTTGGGTGTAATAAGTTATATATGAAGATAATGAATGATCAATAAAGAATCTACCACTTCTAGTAAAAGGAGAAATGTCCTATGTGATTCGATAAATGACAACCCAGGAATCCTTGGCCAAGGTGGAATGAAATTAGAAAGTAGTTTCTAATTTGCATTCATTGGGAGTTGTTCATTTAGGAATCGAAATACATATAATTAAATAAAATAAGACTTGACAGTAATTCCATGTCTTATATTTAATTGGGACATAGTATGGTGGAAGGATTGAATTGCACGGTAACTATTTACTCAAAGGTTCTTTTATGATTAATGTTGAAATCTATATTATCTGGAAAGTCGTTGATCGCTAGGGAGGCTTATCCCTATTGTAGAATAAATATTATTTATTTAAATAAATTATTTGTTTAATTTATTTATTTAAATGAGATTAGAATTGTTCTAATTGATTTATTCACAACCGGTTTAATATGGAGAACCTAAAGGGTCACACCATAAAAGGAAGAATAATTATTTAAGAAGTTAATGGCATAATTGTAATAATATGTTAAGTATATTTAATTTAATCTATGGTGATAGAATAAATTAAATAGCTTAATATTTATTATTTAATATTTTAGAAATATTAAATATAAATTAATAAGAGGAGTCTTATTAATATTATTATAATTATTATTATTTTAATTTCTAAAAGGTTTAGGAATTAATTTAATATTAGTACTCTCATTTATTCCTAATTGGATTAGGAAAGAAAATTAGTTAAAGGAGTTTAACTAATTATCCCTAATAGGATTAGGGAGCCCATTTAATTAAAAGGGTTTAATTAAATAAATAATACCTTATTTTAATTAAAATAGGGTTATATAATATCTTTATAAGAGGAGTCTTATATTAGATATGAGATATACGTAATTCTAGATTTGGAGAGTACACCCTTTTCTTATTTAGATAGGAAAAACTAGGGTTTGAGCCAAATCCTTCTTCTTGAAAAATTCCTCTTCCTTGGTGGATCACTATAGAGGCCACACACTTGGGTGGCTTACATTGATCAAAGGAAGGAATCAACCCAGAGATTCAAGGAGATCGCATGAGAAGTAGGAGGTGAACTTCGTACTGAGGAAGCTCGTTTCTACAAGGGTATGATTTCATAATTTCTTATTCTTCGTTTAATTAATAATATGCATAAAGGATGATCCGGGTAATTGGTTTGTGAAAAATTTTAAAATCTGATTTTATCTCGCTTCCGCTAAATTTTGCAATTTGATTGCTACTTTGATTTTCACGAAAACCTAACACTTATCGATCCTGGATCTCGTCGTCCTTCTGTGCCATCAAGGTTTGTTGTTCAACTACTATCTCCTATAACTCCTCGACGGTATCTTGAAGTTTCACATTGCGGTCATACACATCGTCGTACATACGGACAACTATCGAGTTAAGTGGAAGCTCTTCCTCCTCATCTTCCTCATCCGACTGTGGCAGCTCAACTGGGTCCTCCTCGTCCGTCTCTATCTCATCATCCTCATCAGATATTCTCTCCTGCTCTGTAATAACCCGATATTTTTATATAATTAAATCAGAAATTTTGCGTATAATTTTTTTTTATTTTAAAGGTGAGAATATGTGCCGAGTAATGTGTATGTATATTTGTGATACATAAAAATTTATTTATTACATGAATAAATTTAAATAATTTTATTTTAGAATTATTGATCATTATAAATTATATTCTTATAATAATTAATTTTATAGTAAAAATGTTTTTAATATTTATTTTCCAGGAAAATATGATATTTATATTATTTAAATAATATATGAAATGATTAAATCACAATTATAATAATTATTTTATTATATGAATTTGTTCAACATATTTAAGCTAATTATTTAACTTAATTAATAATTTTATATATGACAGATAAATCAAATATGGAAACAGTATTATAGATATGTATGTTATGTGTGTAAGGTTAATGTATGGAACAATTTTAATGTTACTAATAAACCCTAATTTAAAAGTCGGATGCCATCTTAAGACTGTTATGTAATCATGTTAACGTGGGTAATGGCCGGTATTAAAGGTATTAACCCTAATTAGGGAGAATCTTAATTATTCAAAACCCTAATTATTATTTTTTTGTATAAACCCTTATTATTTTTCTAAATTATAAACCCTAATTTGCTTATGGTAAAAGCTAATCGCTAATTTGGGAAGTGTAATGCTAATTAGTGTCTCTTAAACATAATTAGCAAAGTGCTAAGTAATTAAAAACCTAATTGATTAGGAAACCCTAATTACAATTTTTAGAAACTAAAATTTTTTATTTTAAACCCTAAATTAAAATCCTACAAGTTTTATGCTAAACCTTAGGGTTAAACCCTAAACGTTAAACCCTAAGGGTTTGCCATGTTACAACTTTGCCATTAAAAACCAAAAGCCAAATGACAAGAATACCCTTTTTAAGCATTATTGAAGCTAACTTGTATTTTTGGACAACACTTTAATTGGTAACCAAATCCAACCACCCCATGTGACATTAAATATCAAATATCAGTAGAAAATCTCAGCAATATACATTGTATATCAATATATATATATATATATATATAAATTGGAGAGAGAAAAGTCACATTATTAGCTCTTTCATGTTCGAACACTCAACCATTTTCTCTCCACTCAAACCCCATGAAATCTATTGCTAGACCAATCCCAAACTGAGCCCCACTAACATCTATAGCAAAAACATAAGCCAAGAATCAAGGATTGATGTATAAAGGTATAAACCCTAACCAAGAAATTTGATCTCTAAAGCTATGTTAGATCTTGTGCTTTTATGTTGTAATATGTTGTATAAGGTGTTAATCAATGATCTAGGTTGATAGATGTTAGATCCATAACATCTATAAGCTCATATTTGAAGATTTCAAGAATCTGGAAATTGTTGTTTTTGTGTTTGACAGTCAAATGTCAGACCTCTTTAATCGTTGTATGTTATGTGTTTCGGTTGTTTAAAGGTTTGAATATGTAGTATGATGTGAGATCTTGGAACTGGAACTTGAATCAAGTCCAGATCATATATAGATTGTTAGATATATGTGGTCAAAGGTCGTTAACCGACCACGAAAATTGAAAATCTGGGCAGCCCAGATTTCCCAAGTGGCTCTGACAAGCTTTTCAAAGCTTCTGATCTCGCTGATTTTTAATGTTTTGGCCCAGTTGTTGTTTTGTTGTTGTAGCTTGATATGAAGAATACATATTAAAGTCTTTAGAAAACCTAGATACTTAATGGGATCCAAGTTTTGCAAGGTCAAAAGTGGGTTGACCGTCTACTTATGAATATTTTTGGGTTTTCCAGAAATGTTCAAGAACAGTTTCTACAGATCACTTTTACCGACATTGATTTCTTAACTGTGTTGATGTTAGATCTATATTATGTTATTTAATTGATCTTTGACATGTATTCTACTTGATGGAATCTTCATATTACACAGAATAAACCAACAATGCTAGATTTAGAGCCTGCAAAATAGGTACCTTGGTTGTTCTTCATTTCTGGGTAACCTAGAAAATGAAGAACAGTCCTGACAACATTTTTAAAGCCCCAGATCTCACTTGTTTAATGTTGTTTGGTCATGTTTCTTGTTAGATCATGTGGTATTGACCTAGCACTACAAGATCTATTGTTTATTTGTTCTAGAAACATCATGAGTTATAAATTATTGATGGTCAAACCGGTGCTCTTAGTGACTGACATATTTTCTGGGTTTCGGCTCAAGAACATGAAGAACACCTATAGCGACGATTCTGCCGCTATAGGCAATATTTAGTGACACTTTATTTCTAAAAATTATATTTTTATTAAATAATTAGTATTATATAGTTTTTAATTATGAAAATACAAAATAAATTCCTAAAAATTATTTTTAAGTCTAAAAATTAGTTTATAATAATTTTTAATATATTTCATAAATATTTAATATTTTTGGAATATTAAGGATATTTAATTATAATATTAAATAAATTATTTAAAAATAATTTTTATACTTGAAAAATCATTTAAAATTATATTATGTTATAAGAAAATATTTTAAGTTATTTTCTATAACTTTTAATATTTTGTGATGAAATTTCATTAATAAATTAATATTAATGATATTTAAGTTATTTAATAAATGTATTAAATAAATTATGAAAAATAGAATTAATGATTTAAAAATCATTTCAAGTACTATAAAAATATTTTAAGTTATTAATATTACTTTTGATATTTTGTCATGAAAAATGTTAATATTTTAATATTAATGATATTAGATTTATTTAATAAATATATTAAATAAATTAGTTTAAAAATGATTTTAATATTATAAAAATCATTTTAAATGAAAATAAAGTGTTTAAGAATATTTTAAGTTAGAAATTATAACTTTTAAAATTTAAAAATAATTTCATTAATAATTTGATATTAATGATACTAATTTAATATTAATGATATTAAATTTATTTAATAATTATATTAAATAAATGGTTTAAATGTTGTTTTATTTATTTAAAATTATTTAAAAGGATATAAATAAATTAAAATATTTGAAGTTATAATTGATGACTTTTAATATTTTAAGGAATAGTACATTAATATTTTAATATTAATGGTAATCATTAAAAATGATTTTAAACATCTTAAAAATCATTTAAGGGTAATGTTAATACTTTAAAAGTATTTTAAGTTATTATAAATAACTTTAATATGTTGGCAATGGTTTCATTAATAGTTTAATATTAATTAAATATTAATGATAATAGAATTATTTGATATTTTAATCATTTTATAATGATTACGGTGTTTGAAAATTTAGAAAAAAATATAATAATTGTTTAAAAATTATTACAAGTCATTTAAAAATGTTATAACTGTTATTTAAATAGTCTAAATAGATATTGAACTTTGATATAGAGTCTTAGACTCGATAATTACCCGATAAAGTCGTCGGTACGCCGATAAGTTTCAGAAATTGATCTGGACTTGTATAATGTGTCTGTATATGTGTTTATTTGTGATTTAATGACTGTGAAACATGTGTGACAATGTGATTAGGTTATGTGATGACTGCAATATGTAGTACTATGTGTTATGATATGTAATTTTAATCGATAGAATGATCTTATTAATGATAGGTTTCGGTATAAAAGATAAAACTAAGTTGCGTATTAAGCAAAACCGGACTGTAAAAGTATCCTACCTTTGCATTTTTTTATCTGAATGGACATGAAGTAAGAATGTTTCGAATTATATTATTATTATACTAAATTATTAAACATATTATGATATATTATATATTCGATCATTGTTTATCAACATTATATTATATTATATAATTGGATATATATATTACATTAAGTTATTTTCTAAACATGGTTATACAAGTGTCCCCACTTGGATAATCATTGTATTTAATCACATGTTGTCATATATATATATATATATATATATATATATATATATATATATATATTGATCCCGATGTGAATAATACAGAAAAGCCGTCTAAGCTATTTAACCTAGCTAGACACAGATTCAGAAATATCATTGAATATGATAAAACTCTTTTGTATCCAATCAAATTGTTTTGGTTCGGATTCCTGACTACTTGTGAACATCCCAAACATGGGAAAATTTTTATTCACCAAGGCGGACAAAGGATGAACGATAATATCGTTCTTCCAATGTAGTATTGATCAATATAGGGTCTATGGGATGTACACCCTCGTGCCCGTAAGTTATGACGGCTTATAGATGAAGTTCTGTCTAACCTTTTAAAAAAGAAAAACAATGTTCATAATCTGTTGACTACCCCATATATACAGTCAATACGTTGTTTCAAAAACTTTGGTATAGAAATAATATATGGTTATGATTGGTTCAGTTTACTTCACAACTATTGATTTGTTGTAGAAGTGATATACAAAAAAAAACATTTAATTCATTCAACTAAGTATATTTATAATTGTTATTACTTGTTGGGCACCCAAATGCTCATTTTTTCTTTAAATTTAAATGTTTTCAGCTAAGCGTGATCAACTTGAAGGTTTAGGCAAGAACAAGTGAAAAGGAAAGCAAACAGAATATGATTATTGTTATCATTTGTAATAGTTAGACTATATTAAGATAATGCTATGTAATATATATCATGTAAAGAATGTAGTAAAGGTTACGTACTTGGGATTAGACTCTGATAAATGAAAGTTAACTTTGATATTTATATTATTGTTATTATTATTAGTATTATTTTCGCTCATAGAAATGGTATCGTAAAGCACTGAATTCGGGTTTCAAGTACCTGAATTTGGGGGCGTTACATGCTCAACTATTGTGACCAATGGAGTTGCTTCCCGTGGCAGTAGATGTTCCCAAACCACCTGAATATCTTGAGGCTCCTCCTCTCTAGGCATCTGGGATCCTTCCTCTCTTGCCTGACTGGATCCTCCTACATTAGTCATCCTGACAGTAAAATTTTAAGTTTAATTAGTAATCATCACTACTCGGCACTCACGAGCACATAAGTTATAATCACATAAGCACATAAGTGTTTTATTACTTTCTCTTCCCTAAAACTCGATAAGAGTTAATCATCACTATCTTTTCAAAGGTTACTTCCTAAGGCTTTTCCCCACAAGATTTGATGTTCACTATCCAATCATTCACATCTATCTACCCAAATAAAATAACAATTAACAATAAATCCTCCCTTTAAATAGGGTTACATCATTAAATAAAAATCTTCCCAGGTTGTCTAACCTTTAACATCATACAAGTGCGGAAATAAATTATTACATCACATCATTATTTAAAAGTCTATCATCATAAAAATTAATGAAAATTACAAGTCTTCAACACTTGTACATTTTTCCCTTTCCTTTGCTAGTTGTAGGTTCATCTACCTTCTCAACTTTAGCTACAATAATAATATTTATGCAAGAGTGAGCAAAACAATTGCTCACTAGATATAGCAATGAATCAACCAGAATATAATAAAGGTGTAAGACCCCAACTTATTATGAATAAAATTAAATTTTCTCTATTTATTATCTTGAAATAATGAGTTAATTTGATATAATACTTTGGTTATGGGTGAAATGTGCAAATTTTACAAAATAAGCAAGTGGTTATAAAATATTCATTTTTATCGGGAAATATTCGTACGACGGCACAGCCATTCGTGGGCCTAATAACAGAATAACTGTCGGATGAAGAAAATGACAAGTTTGAGTTTTTATAAATAACGACGTAGTTGTTACCGTTAACACTGTTAGAATACCCGGTGGTTAAAATACGATGTCTGTGCATAGTTTGCACAAACAAGAGCACACCAGTATAGCACAGTATTTTTGAATTATTGATTCTTACGTAAGAAGGCACTACATAATAATTGTTATAGTAATTACTGTTCAATATTTAATTTTATTGATTCAATAATAGCTGCGTTGATATTTTATATTATTGTTGTTTCAATAATTGTCTCTGCACAGTATTTCCCATTTTCAGATCAATAATTCATATTATTTGAATAATAGTATTAGATAGCATTATTGGCAATGTCTAGAAAGTTCAGTCTAAGGAGAGGTTTGGTCACCTAATTGCGCTCCAGTAAGGAGAAATTCTTATTGGAAAGCCTCCTCTTTCTTGGGAACGACCTGGTTGTCATTATTGTGATTTTGTAATATTATTTGTGAATAATTATTTATTGATTTATATGATAAGGAAATATTTATTTTACGTGGCTATTAATATTGAGGTGTTTTATCAGTATTTTTGTCAGAATGGAGGTATTAAAAATCTAATCATTATATGTCCATATATAAGTTATAATTTTTAATCAAATCACTTGAGATATATTACGTAAGTTATAATTTTTAATCCGACCGTTGGATCGTTGTGATTTTTAGATATGTTATACATATATAAGTTGAGTATATGTCCATAAATTTTGAACAGTTAAAAATGAATGTATGATTTGTTATGAATTTTAAGAGGTGACTGATTCGGAAATTATGTTATAAATGATTTTTTGTGGAAAATTCTAGAATTGAGTGGGCCACACTTTTGGTTGGTGAGAAATGTGCTCAAATTTTATTTCAAATGTGGTAGGTGGCAATAGTAGCAGGTAAAGCCATCAGGTAGCAGGTCAAGTCTGCTTCGGCGTGCTAGCATTTTCCTATAAATAGGTGCTTAGGTTAGAATTAAAAATCACACCAGAAACATAAGCTTTCTCTCTTTCTCTCTCTATATTATCGAGCGTATTTTGTGAGTATTTAGATACTTTGAGAGTTGTTATTTAGTATAAGTTTCATTCAGCATCACATCCGACCTTTCATTCTGAAGTACTGTTTCTTTGAGGTAAGGGATGTTATTTTCTTCTTAAATGATATTATTTTCTTCAATATCATTATGTAGAGATATTGTTATGAATTTTATTGTGGAATTTCTACCTTTTTATGTCGGGGTTACTATTCACGTATACGACACTATTCACAGATACGACACTATTTACCAAAAATTAAAATTTTATCTTTTTCATCCCAGATGTCATTTATGGTTACTATCTTTGATTGTATCCATGTTTTGATCTTTATTTTTGAATTCTACTTCACACTTGGTTATTGTTGACGTCGAGATTTTTGAGTGTCCCTTTTCGTTACTTGTTTTTGGTGTTCTCATGTTAATGTGAGATTTGTTTGAAAAAACAAGTGAAAAAGGTCCGACATGTATAATGTCGACGATTTGACTTTAAGAGTCGCCAGTTGGTGTATTAAACTTGTTGCACCAACGCAACTGAAAAGGTTTGCACATTAACCAAGTGATTTGATACTGCTAGACGGGTCTATGAAACCGAGATTCATTTTGGATCCGGGGGCTTGATTATGCAGAGGGAAGGTGTTAGACACCCCCCAACATCCGTGTTACCATAGTGACCGCCACTTTTCAAAGAAACTGTTATATGAATGCGTGTGTGTGTGTGTGGATCAATGTGTAATTATTTGGAAGTAGTGCAGTACCTCGTTCGTACCTATATACGTAGGGTTTGAATTTATAGAAAAATTCAGTTTTAAACAAGATATAGCAATGTCGTTTTGTAAAAGTGGTTTTTCAAACCTTGTGCTCAATAGTAATTGAGGCCTTTGATGCTTCCATTTTATTATTAAATATTCGGATTGATTGCTTTTATTTTTGAGACGTGAAGCATTCTCGAGAAAATAATATATAGCAGTGCCGAACTCCTCATGGGCATGATGTGACACCCCCAAACCTAGGTACTTCATTCCCACATGATTTGGTGTTCACTTAATAAATATTTAATAAAACAATTAAAATTCTGGAATGTTACATCATTCCCTCCTTACAAGGATCTTGTCCCCGGAATCACAATTCAAACAATTCATCCGTCATATTCTCCCCTACTTACAAAGATTTTGTCCCTAGAATCGAAGACACAGATTAAACAAATAACTCAGGGTAATTCTTCATTATTTCAGCTTCGAGTTCCCACATAGCCTCTTCGACATTGTGGTTCCTCCAAATTACCTTCACATAAGGTATCACTTTATTTCTGAGCACTTGTTCTTTCCTATCGACTATCTGGATAGGAATCTCTTCATAGGACATGTCTTTCTCAAAGTGCAATGGTTCATACTCGATCACGTGCTTGTAATCAGATTTCTATGGTCGTAACACCAAAACGTGAATAACATTATGAATGTTTTGCAATTTTGGAGGTAGAGCTACCTCGTCAGCAACCTCTCCCACTTTTCACAGCACTTCAAAGGGTCCAATAAACCTCGGGCTTAGTTTCCCCTTTTTACCAAATCAAAATTTTCCCTTCCAAGGTGAAACTTTTAGGAAAACATAATTTCCTACATCGAATGCACGATCTTGTATGTGTTGAACAACATATTTCTTTTGTCTATCTTGAGTAGCTATCAATCTTGTTCTGATGAGTTTGACAACCTCGGCAGTTTGTTGTACCAGTTCTGGTCCTAACAGTTGACGTTCACCGACTTCATCCCAGCACAGTGGAGTTTTACACCTCCTGCCGTACAATGCTTCGTAAGGCAGCATGCCTATGCTAGCGTGATAACCGTTATTGTAGGCAAATTCCACCAATGGTAATTGTTCATCCCAGCTTCCTTTGAAATCCATTCCGCATGCTCTGAGCATATCTTCCAATGTCTGAATAGTTCATTCGCTTTGGCCATCTATTTGCAAATGATATGACGTACTCATTAGCAATTATGTTACCATACATTCTTGTAGTCTCTTCCAGAAATTTGATGTGAACCTCAAATCTCTATCTGACACAATTGACACTGGAACTCCATGTCTTGTAACGATCTCTTTAACATATAACCTTATCAGCTGATCAAGATTGAATCTAATATTTTTTGGAAAAAAGTGTGCATATTTTGTCAATCTGTCCACTATCACCCAAATCGCATCGTATCCTTTCTGAGTCGTTGGGAGACCTACCACAAAATCCATTGTGATATGTTCCCATTTCCATTCCGGTATCTCCAACGGTTGAAGTAATCCGCTTGGTCTTTAATGCTCGGCCTTGACTCTGTGACATGTCAAGCACTTTGCAACGTATTCTGCAATGTCTCTTTTTATATTTGGCCACTAAAAATGTCGTCGCAAATCTTGATGCATCTTCGTACTACCTGGATGAATCGAATATCTCGAGCTATGGGCTTCTGTCAAGATGTTTTCTTTATTGTCTGGTACTGCTGGAACCCAAATTCGTCCCCCGAATCTCAGCATTTCATCAGTATCAACCTTGTATTTCACTTCTTTTCCCTCGACCACACTTTCTCTTATTTTTCTGTATTCCTCATCCTGCAGTTGAGCATTCTTCACTTTGTCCACCAAAGTTTGACTGGCTTCCATCTGCTATAATTTCTCATCGGATTCTGTTGAAAATTTGATTTCCAATTCTAACCTTGACATTGCTATAATAAGCTCCTCTTTATCAGTTAACAACATCAACTTTTCTTTGCCTTTCCTACTCAAGGCATCTGCAACCACATTTGCCTTGCCTAGATGATAAAAGATCTCACAATCGTAATCTTTTATTAATTCTATCCATCTCCTTTGACGCTTGTTCAGGTCCTTCGAAAGTGAAAATGTATTTGATTTTTACGTGCATGTAGATCTCACATTTTTCTCCATAAAGATAGTGTCTCCATATTTTTAAAGCAAACACCACCACCGCCAACTCTAAATCATGAGTCGGATACCCTTTTTCGTAGTCCTTAAACTACCTTAATGCATACGCGATGACTTTCCCTTCATGCATAAGGACACATCCTAATCCCTTGTGTGAAGCGTTACTATACACCACAAAATTTCTTGTATTATCCGGTAATGACAACACAGATGCGATACTTAGCTTCTTTTTCAATTCCTGAAAACTTCCTTCACATTTCTCCGTCCAAACAAATTTTACAGATTTTCTCGTCAAATTTGTCTACGAATGCTGATCTTAGAGAAATCTGAATAAACCTTCAAATACCTACGCTAATCCCAAGAAACTTCTTACTTCGATGGAGTTCTTGGTTGTTCCCAATTTATCATAGCTTCGACCTTTGATGGATCCACTGAGATTCCATCCTTGTCAATTACGTGCCCAAGAAATTGTACACGTTCTAACCAAAATTCACATTTAGAGAATTTTGCATACAACTTTTCCTTCCTTAGCGTCTCCAGCGTTAGACGTAAGTGTTCCACGTGTTCTTCTTGAGTTCTAGAGTACATCAGAATATCGTCAATAAACACCACCACAAACTTGTCTAAAAATGGTTTAAACACACTATTCATTAAATCCATGAACGCTGCAGGGGTGTTTGTCAAACCAAAAGACATCACCTAAAATTCATAATGTCCATACCGAGTTCGGAATGTCGTCTTCGGTACATCCTCCTTCCTTACCTTCAGTTGATGATACCCACTTCTCAAATCTATTTTCGAGAAATATCTATCACCCTTCAATTGATCAAATAAGTCATCTATTTTTGGTAATGGATATTTATTCTTAATAGTGACTTTGTTTAACTCCCTATAATCAATGCAAAGACGCATTGACCCATCCTTCTTCTTTACGAATAACACCGGTGCTCGCCATGGTGACACACTCGGCTGAATGTATTTCTTATCCAACAGCTCTTGTAGTTGTACCACGAGTTCTTTCATCTCCACAGGAGCCATTCTGTACGGGGCGATTCCTGGTGCTAAATTGATCACGAACTCGATCTCTCTGTAAGGCGGAAGTCCTGACAAATCCTCCAAAATACGTCCACAAATTCCCTAACTACTAGTATTTCTTCCAGTTTCGCACCCTTCTTCTGAGTATCGACTATGTAGGCTAAATAACCCACACAGCCTTGACTGAACAACTTCTTGGCCTACATAATCATCAGACATCTCATTTGTCTAGGCAATTTTCTACCATTGAAAACTACCTTTGACGGAGTCATAAGGTTTACACATTTCTTTTGGCAGTCAATTATCGCTCCATAATTGAACAACCAATCCATTCCCAAAATAACATCAAACTCTCCTAGCCTGATCGGAATCAAATCCACCATCAAAATATTTCCCTTAATATTCACCCTACAGTTCTTGTATACGAACCTAACAGGAATTACTTCCTTATTCGCAATTTCTATGTTCAGAGGGAAATTCAATTCTTTACTAGGCAATCCTAATATCATAGCAAATTCATCAGATATAAATGAGCAAGTAGCACCCAAATCAAATAATACATAAGCATCAATATCATTGATTGGGATAATACGACACCACATCCTTTGATTGCACAATCTTTCGCATCGTATGTGTTGAAGGTTTTGGCTGTGGGTTTGGTTGATGTCGTCAGTCCAGTAATAGCCCATGCACCACCACTGCTACCTCCCTTGCTTCCCGTTGTTTCTCCAGCTTTCTTATTGGGGCACTCACGAGCAAAGTGATCCTTGGAACCGCAAGTGTAGCACACATTTTTCTTGGGTTGATTGCAATTTAGGGTGACGTGACCCTCTTGGACATAGTTAAAGCATACATGTTTCCCCATCAAGTATACACCCTTGTGAAACTTCCCGCATGTAGCACATACCTTAAACTTCTTATTCTATTGGTTATCTTACTGATTCCCAGCACCCACATTTCCATTCCACTTTCTTTTCAGGTTGTTGTTACCATTTCCACTACCACCACCACCACCCCCATTCTTCACCTCCACTTCATTCTTTTTCTTTTTCTATTCCTAATTGAACTTAGTTACTGCCTCGCCTCCACCTTCGGCGAGAATTGCCTTTTCCATCACTACTGCAAACGTCTTCAACTGGAACAATGAAACCCTACTAAACAACCAGGGCTTCAGTCCCTGTTCAAATCTCTTTGCCTTACGTTCATCTGTGCTAACTTGATATGGCGCAAACCTCGCCAACTCGTTGAATTTTGCGGCATACCCCGACACCGTTATCGTTCCTTGCTTCAGTTCTAAAAACTGCACTTCTAACTGGCTTTTTGAACTCTCTAGAAAATAGGTCTCGAAGAAAATCTCCTTAAACCTATCCCAAGTCATAATTCCTGGTCCTTCCTGAGTTTTATTGGCTTGCCACCTATAACTAGCCTCTGCTTTCAACATAAATGTTGCAAAAGCAGTCTTCTGGTTATCCTCTACCCTAGCAACATCAAAAACCTTCTCAATTTCCATGATCCAGGTCTGTGCTTCAACTAGATTATGGATAAATGGAATTCTGGTGGTCCAACCGCCTTGAAGTCCTTAAACGTAGCTCTTTAGTTCTGAGGTTGATTTTGCAGTGCACCACAAGAATCGATAACTTCACCAAATTCTTTGAATCGGAGTTAACTTCAAAGATTATCGTTGTTGGTTCCTTTAGCGGTTCTCTGACGGGGTGGTTAACGTCTTTGAGGCATTTTCTGTTAAAAACATACATTAATAAGATTATTACCCAACTCTTTCAAGTAATTTCTAATTAACTTGCCCCCAAAAAAGTAATCACTTCATAACACATAACACTTTGGATAAAAGAAGATAATAACTTTTATTCAAACTTAATTCTTTGAAAACATCATATTAATAGCATCACTGCTACTTACATTATTTTCCTGAACTACTAAAGTTTCAAGACATCATTATCGTATCCCATAAGTTACATCAACACTTGGGATTTACATAATACCTATCATAACATAAATCATAACTCAAGTATACTTCCTACGATGTCCTATTAAGATACTGCAAATCCTTACGATGCTCTTCTTCCAAAATTCGGAACATGGTTCGACGATCTAGTATGTACGAGGGTAGAGTCTCGAACTGAATTGGATAACCCATGACCCGGTCTTGAGCTCGATTGATTGCGATGTTGAACACGTTATCCATCTCTTCCATCTTCCTTCTCTTTACTTGTACGTCTCCCTCTGCTATTTCGGCTTGTTGATAAGCTTCGCTGTACGCGTCTTCGGCTCTTGCCCTTTTTGCAGATTCTTCTCTCAGCTTGCTCTTCAACTCTGCATTCTCTACTCTCATTTGGTTGTTCTCTTCTTCAATGTGAACCAACTTCTCTTCAACATTGTTCAGTCATTCTTCTCAATCCTGGATCTCATCGTCCTTCTAGGCCATCGAGGTCTGTTGCTCAGCTACTATCTCTTGCAATTCCTCGATAGTAACTTGAAGTTCCGCGTTGCGATCATACACCTCATTGTACATATGGGTAGCTATCGAGTTAAGTGGAAGCTCTTCCTCCTCATCCTCCTCATCTGACTGTGGAAGCTCCACGGGATCCTCCTCATCGTCTATCACTATCTCATCATCCTCATCAGGTACTCTCTCCTGCTCAACTACTTTGACCAAAGGAACTGTTTCCCGTGGCAGTAATTGTTCCCAAACTACCTGAATATCTCGAGGCTCCTCCTCCCTAGCTTGATTGGATCCTCCTATATTAGACACCCTGTCAACCAAAGTTTAAGTTTTAATTACTAATTATTACCACTCGACTCTCACGAGCACATAAGTTGTAAACACATAAGCACATAAGGGTTTTATTACTTCTTCCTTAAACCCGATAAGAGTTTATCATTACTATCTTATCGAAGGTTACTTCCTAAGGCTTTTCCCCTACCTAAGGTTCCTAACCTAAGGCTTTGATACCAACTTGTGACACCCCCAAACCCAGGTACTTCATTCCCACAGGATTTGGTGTTCACTTAATCAAACATTTATATCTAACTACCCAATCACAATAAAACTGGATAAATAAAACCATTCCCATTAAAGGGTTACATCATAAAAATATAAAAATCTCCTAGGTTATCTAACCTTTAGTCATCATTCAAATCACGGAAACATTACATCACTTCTTTAAAATAAATTCTAAGATCAACATAATAAAAGTCTAACATCTTAATCAAAGTAAAAATTACAAGTCTTCATCACTTGTACACTTTTCCCTTTTCTTTGCTAGTCGAAGGTTCCCTTACTTTCTCTTCTTTTTAGCTTCTTTAGTTTATAAATATGCAATTAGTTTATAATATAATGAAATCGAAATCACAAAATATGGAATAGGCTCATCATAATAGTACTCTATCGATAATAATCGAAATTGAAATCCAAAATATGGAAAATATACATCATCCACAGACCATGAACTACATCCAATCTTCTTTCAACTCCAACTTTGATCCATAAGACTATAAGGACCTCGTACTTGGGGGATCAGCCTTCGTACAATGTATTGTGCACAAACATTTTAACGCTACATGTAAGTTAACCCCTAATCATAACAATAGGGTGGTTCATCTCAGTATTTAGAGTACAAGTCCGCACCAAAGGAAGTTTGGTGCGGATAAGCTTTCAAGGTAATTTGGAATTCAACGAACATCAACTAAGGATTAGTTGAATAACACCAATAACATTACACTATAGAATAATCGTGATTGAATCAATCATAGTAAACTAAAGTCATGCTTTAGGAATAATCTAATAGCATACAATTTGAATGACTATAACACTCCTTGCTTGAACAATACTAAGCCAGGGTTAATTAGAATTGAATACTAAGCATGCATAGCAATTTGAACGATAGAAATGTTCGACATTAGTATATATAGTTGTAAATGCTAAACAACAAGAATAACTTCCTCAAGAATAATTTACATTATTATAAGGTAATCGGATTGGAAACAATAATTAGTTCAATGAGATAAAGGAGTAGAAAACTTTCCTTGCTCGTAGGCTAAATCGAATCAATACGAATCACAATATCCTATAAACATATGTCATCATGACATAGTTAGCCATTACCTGTTTACAAACATAACTAAGTATGTTCATCATTTATAAATTGGATTTTTAATCACATAATCAAGTTACAAAACAATTTAATTGTTAATAACATGTTCATTCTAGGTATAGAAACATTAAAATCAACATTTTACAGTTATACTATTATCACATAACAATTCTTAAAATTTAGTGTACAAAAAGTACATTGTCAGACCATCCACCTTTAACTTTCCATGGCATACCATGCTTTACATCGTGGGTCGTGACCATGCTGCGTGGATGATAATCATGTTGTAAGAATAAACTACTGGTTGCGCCATCTTTGCGTGTGGCGATAAGGCGTTATGGCTCCACTAACGTTACTCTTTGGGCATACTTCATTGAAAATCGATTTGATTGATGGCTGACTTCTAAGAATAAAGACAAGAAAAAGCCAATTTTGGCCAACAAGCTCGTTTCTAAAAGACTAATTTACATGCAATTCATACAAAAACTTCATGTAAATATAATACAAGAATTCCTAACATGTTTCTAACCATACAACAACATAAAAAACAAATTTAACACATTCAATTTCACTGTTTTTGCTAAAAACTCACTTTTTGATATTTCAATGAAAATCAATATTGTAAATTTTTTATTCAACCAAAACAATTAATTCAAATTATCTTTATCAATATTTATACATACTCTATCAATTTAAATAGCCAATTTATCAACTACACAACTAATTAGCTCTCAATTTTTACTTTAAATTAACCCATATTCATTCACAAAACTCTCTTGTAAAAGGTTTTCTTCACAAACTACATACATAACAACAATACATTGATTATAATCATATATAACCTACGAAAATAACTTTACAACACTAGTTTAACATATGAACACACATAAAATCAACCATTATCCCACCACAAGAATTTTACAGAGAAATAGGAGAAGAGAAAGCTAAAACTTTTAAAACCAAAAGGGTAGAAGAATACCTTGATAGAAGATGATGGTTATCCTTAAGATTATCAAGCCTTTCTCCAACTTCACTCCCAAATTCTCTAGGATTCTCTCTCACTTCTCCACTTTTCTTCTTTTCTTCTTCTCCTTCCTCTGAGCTTTTCTTTTCTCTAACCTCTCTCCTCTATTCTTACGTATAATAATATAACGTATATAATATAATAGGTACTAATTATATGTAAGACCCCAACTTTTATAAATAAAGATGAATTTTCTATAAATATTATTTTTGAATATTATGGAATAAATTTGATATAATGTTATAGTTGTGGGTAATATTTATAAATTTTGCAAAGTAAGCAAGTTGTTATAAAATATTCGTTTGGTGGGAAATATTCTTTTTGTCGGGAATATTCGTATTTACTGGCCAATCAATCATTAGTGGAACCCATTAACGGAAGTATTATCGTAGCTAGAAAAACGACAAAATTATCTTTCTATAAAAATAACGGCAGAGGTGTTACCGTTAAAAGCTGTTGAACTACCCGGTAGTAAAAATGTACATGTACGCCGTAGTTGTATAGTAGCACACGATATTAATTATTGATGCTTACGTGAGAAGTCACTTTCATTTATGCTCAATTATTGCTACGATAATTCTTTGCATCATATCTCTTATATTATTGATTCAATTATTGTCACAAAGATCATCATCGTATAATATGTTATAGTATTAAATCAATAATTGAGACGACAAGTTATAAATGATTAATAATTGTTGAAAGATTAAATATATGTTGATTAAAAATAAAATGATTTGTGGTAATATTTATTCAATCCTTGATGTATATAAAGAGTCTGTTATGAGACGTTTGTGGTAAGTTTGATTATTTTATTGGGGGCCCATATGTCATCATCTAAGAGTCTCTTCGTCAATAGTAATTACCTTCGTCAATAGTAATTACCTTTGTGAATAGTAATTATCTTCGTCAATAGTAATTACCTTTACTAGACGTCAAACCACTTGCCGTTTCATATTACAGGCGTCGAACCACTTGTCGTTTCACATTACAGGCGTCGAACCACTTGTCGTTTCACATTACAGGCGTCAAACCACTTTTCTTTTCACATCACCAGTCGTTAAGCCACTTGCCTTTTCACATGGCAGGTGCTAAGCTAGAAATCTTCTATAAATAGAGGCCTAGTGCTTCATTATTTTTCACAAATTCATTCAAGCTATAGAGAGAGAAAGTTTAAAGAGAATAAGAGAGAAAGAAGAAGAGTATTTTGTTACTACACTCTCGCGAGATTTAATTTCCTACCAAAAGTAAGGGGTGTTATTCTTTCTTATTCATGAAGAGAACTGTTGTTATTCCATTGCTTATTATTACATTGGAATAACTCAGTATCGCCATTTACCCTATACTTGGTGACATTCTTCTATTATTCTGTATGAACATCCTGTCTGCATGTGTTTTACACCTTAGGTTCCATCTTTATTATTATTCTTGGAACATCACATGCATGTGTTTTACATCTGGACCGGTTCCGCCTTTATTATTATTATTCATTGGAACATCATGTACATGTGTTTTACATTTGGACCTGTTCCATCTTTATTATTATTCTGTTGGAACATCACATGCATGTGTGTTTTACGCCGGACTGGTTCCATTCTTTATTATTCATTTGAATATCACATGCATGCGTTTTTACGCCGGACCTGGTTCCGTTATTTATTATTCTGTTGGAATAACCTGGCTGTGCGGTCTATCGCATGCATGGTGATTTCTTTTGTTATTCCATTCTTTATTATACCCAGTTGGTTAAAACTTTGACTTCTATACTCCATGAAATTAGTGGAATATCCTTGATATTTGCGCTTCATCCAGTATCCTTTCATGAAAATATTCTTCTAAGTATTCTTGAATTTTACTCTACAAAGCAGTATCATGTTGACAGTTTGGATGTTATTGGTTCCTGGATAAATTAATTCTTGAACTTGTTTTATTGAATTCTTATATCATTGTCATCATCCTCATATTTATATTTTTTGAAAGTCATCTGTGGCCTGTAGTGCATAGATGGACTTGGTATGATTATGACCAGAGACTATTCGGTGTAATCATGACCGTAATGTTACAAATGATGTGGTAAAATCCTCGAAGTGGTCTGTGAGTGCATTGATGGTCGATTGTTGGCATGATCATGACCATTAATGAATACACAAATATTCTTGGCCCGTGATGCATGAATAATTGTGGTCGTGATACTAAAGAATATCCTTGGCCAGTAGTGTGGGGGTGATTCGATGATGTGGAATATTTATTAAAGTCGAGTCTCAAATTATAACGAAGATGAAAAAAACCTTTTAAATCATAAAAGATAGTAGATTTTATTTTCTACTTGACTCTTTTAATGGATTCTTTGTTCCGTGTAGTTAAACTTGATGTTCATTATATTTTATCGCTTTAACAACATTGTTGAAGCTAATGATAATTTATTCGCATTATCTTAGTCATAATATTTCTTCTTGAGCTAGTTGAGCTCACCCTTTCTTTCACCGTTCTCTTGAAAATGAGAATATAGCCGGGGACGAGTCGGGGAGCGGAGTAATGGTCCGGAGGATAGCATTAGTAGTCCTCACTATTCTTACGTGAAATAGTGTGATAATAATTGTAATGAGGACTCCTTTTGAGTTTGTATGATCTCTAGTAGACAATATTGTATTCAAACTCACAGCTTTATATCGAGATTGTACACGGCGCTTATATTAGTAAGTTGTATTTAAATTACATACCATGTATCCGACTACCCAAGATGGGTGATGTATACCTATTTTTGGGGCGCCACAATTGGTATCGAGCTTAGGGATATGATCCCCGGCTAAGATGTGAGAATAGTACTAGGAGGGGAGAGACGAGAATACCTTCGCTAGTATGACCTACCTAAGTTTATGTGCTATTTTATTGGTCGATCGAATATAGGATAATATGTTACATGTCAATTAACCTTTTGTTTTGTGGCGATGTCTCAAAATGACATCCGAGAATGTTGAGAATAGCAATGGAGCACAAAGCGATCGTTGATTCACCACATATCAATAATCGTGGATAATGTGCATCGTGGAGGCGACAATCCTCATGCAAACAACAACACCTTGACCAAATGATGAATGATCAAATGTTCGAGAGGCTTTATGCAATTCATGCAATAAAGCAAGCGAGAGCGATTCTCGTCCAAAACGTAGGTGGAAACACGGAAAACTCTCGGCGGTCACCGCTAAACAGCTTCAAGGAGCTGGGACCACCGGAGTTTAAGGGAGAGCCAAAACCACTTCGCGGAAGCATGGATAAAGCAGATTACCAAGATATTTGATGTCTTGGGATGCTCCGAGGAGCAAAAGGTTCCTTTGCGCCTTTATGTTACACTTCCGAGAGGCGATTCATCGTGGGAATCGGTAAAAACGTACTCAACTTCTTTGCATCAAGATATCTTGGGAGAAGTTCCAGAGTCGTTTCAACGACAAATACTTTCCCGAAAGTATTCGCCATACGAAGGAGGTGGAGTTTATCAAGTTGTAACAAAATAATATGATCGTGTCGCAATACGAGGTAAAATTTGCGAGTTATCACGGTTTCATATCCCACTTGGTGGATAATGAAGAGAAATGACGTGAATGTTTTTAAGAGGTTTGAAGCGGAGATACGTCGACATCTTATTTCTCATAAACCGTGTTTGTATTCAGATGTTGTAAATAGGGCTCGATTAGTGGAGCGCGATAACGAGTCAACGAACTAAAAGAGAGCAGCAAAGCAAAATTATAATACCAAATGAGAGTAGTCATCGAAGCGGTGACAACAAGCGTGGAGGGAATCAATGGGCGAGATATGGTAACCACTTTGGTGGTAATCGAGGCCAAAACAATAAGAATGGACATTTCAAGAAAAGGAGATTCAACAATGATGGAAAGACGTCAAAGACCAAAGACCCGTTGTTAAGGAAGGAGAAAGACCACCTATCATATGCTTCAAATGCGGAGGAGAGGGACACATCGATCCAAATCTGCGCCATGCCAGTCAAAGCATGTTATAATTGTGGAAGAGAAGGTCACTTAGCTCGATTTTGTCATTTTCATCAAGACAAATTCAATTAGGATGGAGGCACCAAAGGCCATCCCGAAAAAGACAAAACCTAGTAGTCAAGGGAGAGCGTTTGTTGTGACCTCCCAAAGAGCAAGGAACCCGAATGAGGTCATCACGGGTAAGCTTATCATAAACTCTAATGAAGTCTATACTTTATTTGATACTGGGGTTCTACCCATTCTTTTATTTCTCCTACTTGCGCTCATCGATTAAATTTGACTCGGAGAAATTAGACTTTGACTTATCTGTGGAAACTCCGTTGGGAGAAACCTTCATTACATCCACTATTTATAAGTCTTGTTTGGTTCAAATCGGTACCCTCACATTACCCCGTCGATCTTATTTCATTAAAAATACTTGCATTTGACGTGATTCTAGGATTGATTGGTTAACTACTTATCATGCAAAATTGATTATTTTCGTAAGGTTGTTAGCTTTCATATTCCTAACCAACCTATTATGCTAATTCAAGCGACCAAACCATTAAAATCAACCACGGTCATCTCAAGCCATAAAGCTATTCGTTTATTGAAAACGGATGTCAAGCTTTCTTAGCTCATGTCACGATTTAAACAAAAATACGCCGATTTTTGAACGATATTTCTATTGTTAATAAATTTCTGACGTATTCTCAAGAACTTCTGGCCTACCCCCAGGCGTGAAATTGAATTTTGTATCGACCTTGAACCCTACAAAACCTATTTCCAAAGCCCCATATCGAATGGCTCCTATTGAACTTCGTGGAGTTAAAGACCCAACCGCAGAATTGTTAGACATTGGCTTTATTCGTCCTAGTACTTCTCCTTGGGTGCTCCTGTTCTATTCGTGAAGAAGAAAGATGGGAGTATGCGACTTTGTGTTGATTATCGGGAGTTGAATCATGTCACCATCAAAAATAGGTATCCATTACCACGTATTGATGACCTGTTTGACTAGTTGCAAGGAGCCAAATTCTTTTCAAAGATTGATCTTCGTTCCGGATATCACCAATTGAAGATTAGAACCACGACATTCCAAAGACGGCTTTGAAACTCCTGTGCGGACATTATGAATTTCTATTCATGTCCTTTGGATTGACTAATGCTCCTATTGCCTTCATGGATATGATGAACCGAGTATTCAAGGAATATTTGGATCACTTTGTGGTCGTCTTTATTGATGACATCCTTATTTATTCTAAAAGCCGTGAAGATCATGAGCAACACTTGAGGCTGACACTCTAAAAGCTTCGTGAATATAAGCTTTATGCCAAGTTGAAGAAATGCGAGTTCTGGCTTGAAGAAGTAGCATTCCTTGGGCACGTGGTATCAAGTCATGGAATATCTGTTGACCCAAAGAAAGATTGAAGCTATTCAAAGTCGGGAACAACCTAAATCGATGGATCAAAATACGTAGCTTTCTCGGTTTAGTGGGTTATTATCAAAGATTCGTGGAAGGATTTTCTCGAATCGCTACTCCATCGACTCAAATGACTTCGGAAGATACAAAGTTCGATTGGAGCGAAGAATGTGAGAAGAGTTTTCAAGAACTCAAGAGGAGACTTATTTCAAAGACTGTTCTCCTGATACCATCCGCTCGGAGGGATTTGTCATCTAAAGTGATGCTTCGAGCAAAGGGTTGGGATGTGTTCTTATGCAACATGGAAAAGTTATAGCCTATGCCTCGCGATAACTCAAAGAATATGAGAGGAATTATCCTACTCATGATCTAGAGTTGGCAGCTGTTGTCTTTGCACTTAAAATTTGGAGGCATTACTTGTATAGGGAGAAAGTGGAGATCTTTACGGATCATAAAAGCCTCAAATATTTCTTCACTCAAAAGGAACTCAACATGCGACAACGACGTTGGCTTGAACTGTTGAAAGATTATGATCATACCACTTTAAAGCTGCTCAAGCTACAGACTTGGAGCTGATGCGTATGAGGAAGAAAGTGCAAGAAGGTGCTATGCCGGAAACAAGAATCGATGAAGAAGGAATACTTCGAGTCAACTCCACTTTTGTGTTCCTAACGACCACGATTTAAAGAATAATATCATGATGGAGGCACACACACACCATTTGCAATCCATCTTGGGAGTACCAAAATGTATCATGATATTCGGCATACATTTTGGTGGAGCAATATGAAGAGAGAGATAATACTGTTTATCTCAAGGTGTCTAACTTATCAACGAAGTTAAAGCAGAGCATCAAGTACCAAAAGGTCCATTACAACCACTTGAAATTCCGAATGAAAGTGGGAGCACATTACCATGGATTTCGTTATCGGGTCTTCCTAAGGTTTCTCAAGGCATAGATGAGATTTGGGTCATTGTTGATAGATTGACCAAGTCTCGCTCATTTCTTCTGATACTGAGAAACTTATACACTTGAACTTCTTGCTCAGATATGTACATAAATGAGATTGTAAGATCGCATGGTATGCCGGTATCCATAGTTTCCGATCGAGACCCAAGATTCACTTCACGATTTTGGGTTAATTTGCAAAAAGCTATGGGCACGACTTACGATTTAGCTCTAAGATATCATCCTCGAGACGGACGGACAATGAGAGGACTATTCAAACTCTTGAAGATCTATTAAGACTACGTGTCCTTGATTTCAAGGAAGTTGGGACAAGTTCTTACCATTGGTGGAGTTTTCCTACAACAACAATTATCAAACAAGTATTAGCATGGCTCCATTCGAAGCGTTGTATGGAAGAAAGTGTCGTTCTCCAGTATGCTGGGATGAGGTGGGTGAAGCAATGTTGTTGGGACAGGAGTTGGTACGTATGACTATAGAAAAGATTCAAACGATCCGACAACGTATAAAAACCTCACAAAATCGACAAAAGAGTTATGCTGATCTTCATCGAAAGGACGTGGAATTCGATATAGGAGATCATGTGTTGTTAAGAGTTGCTCCATGGAAATGAGTTACAAGATTTGGAAAGAGAGGAAAACATAATCCTCGATTCATCGGTCCATTTTTAATCCTCGATCGAGTAGGAACTATGGCCTATAGACTCGCTTTACCGCCAAGTATGTCTCATGTTCATAACGTTTTTCACATATCCATGTTACGTAAATATGTGAAAGACCCGAACCACATTATTGAGTTAGAACCGGACAAAATAGCGGAAGATTTGACGTATGAAGAGGTTCCTGTTCAAATCTTGGATAAGAAGGAACATATTCTACGCTCCAAGGTTATACCTCAAGTCAAAGTTTTGTGGAGGAACCACGATGTTGAGGAAATGACTTGGGAGTTAGAATCTGAAATGAAATCAAGGTATCCTTACCTCTTCGACATACCAGGTACGTACTCTAATTTCGAGGGCGAAATTTCATAAGAAAGGGAGGTTGTAAGACCCCAACCTTTATAAATAAAAATGAATTTTCTATAAATATTATTTTTGAATATTATGGAATAAATTTGATATAATGTTATAGTTGTGGGTAATATTTATAAATTTTGCAAAGTAAGCAAGTTGTTATAAAATATTTGTTTGGTCGGGAATATTCTTTTTGTCGGAAATATTCGTGATTATGGCTCAATCATTAGTGGACCCCACAACGAAAAGTATTGTCGTAGTTAGAAAATGACAAAATTATCTTTCTATAAAAATAACGGCTACAGATTCAAGTATCATTAAAACTGTTGAACTACCCTAGTAAAAGTACAATAATACGCGTAGTTGTATAGTAGCACACGATATTGATTATTGATGCTTACGTGAGAAGCCACTCAGCTATGCTCAATTATTACTCTGATGAATTGTTGCATCATATCTCTTATATTATTGATTCAATTATTGTCACAAGATCATCTCATATAATATGTTATAGTATTAAATCAATAATTGAGGCGACAAGTTATAAATGATTAATAATTGTTGAAAGATTAAATATGTGTTGATTAAAATAAAATGATTTGTGGTAATATTTATTCAATCCTTGATGTATATAAAGAGTCATTATGAGACGTTTGTGGTAAGTTTGATTATTTTATGGGGGGCCCATATGTCATCATCTAAGAGTCTCTTCGTCAATAGTAATTACCTTTACAAGACATCAAACCACTTACCGTTTCATATTACAGGCGTCGAACCACTTGTCGTTTCACATTACAGGCGTCGAACCACTTGTCGTTTCACATTACAGTTGTCGAACCACTTGTCGTTTTACATTACAAGCGTCAAACCACTTTTCTTTTAACATCACCAGTCGTCAAGCCACTTGCCTTTTCACATGGTAGGTGCTAAGCTAGATATCTTCTATAAATAGAGGCCTAGTGCTTCATTATTTTTCACGAATTCATTCAAGCTATAGAGAGAGAAAGTATAGAGAGAATAAGAGAGAAAGAAGAAGAGTATTTTGTTACCATAGTACTGCAGTATTCAATCTCCTACCAAAAGTAAAGGGTGTTATTCTTTCTTATTCATGAAGAGAACTGTTGTTATTCCATTGCTTATTATTCTGTTGGAATAACCTATATACGTGGTTTACCCTATACTTGGTGACATTCTTCTATTATTCTGTTGGAACATCCTGTTTGTGTGTTTTATACCGGACCTAGTTCCATCTTTATTATTATTCTGTTGGAACATCCATGCATAGTGTTTTACACCTGACTGGTTCCGCTCTTTATTATTATTCTCGTTGGAACTTCACATACATGTGTTTTTTACGCCGAACCTGGTTCCATTCTTTATTATTACTGTTGGAATATCCTCATCACATGCGTTTCTGCCGGACCGGTTCCGTTATTTATTATTATTGTTGGAATAACTTTGGTTGTCAGGTCTATCGCGCATGCATGGTGATTTCTTTTGTTATTCCATTCTTTATTATACCCGGTTGGTTAAAACTTTGACTTCTATACTCCATGAAATTAGTGGAATATCCTTGATATTTGCGCTTCATCCAAATCCTTTCATGAAAATATTCTTCTAAGTATTCTTGAATTTTACTTTACAAAGCGATGTCATGTTGATGATTTGGATGTTATTAGTTCTGGATAAATTAATTCTTGAACTTGTTTTATTGAATTCTTATATCATTGTCATCATCCTCATATTTATATTTTTTTGAAAGTCATCTGTGGCCTGTAGTGCATAGATGGACTTGGTATGATTATGACCAGAGACTATTCGGTGTAATCATAACCATGATGTTACAAATGATGTGGTAAAAATCCTCAGTGGCCCGTAGTGTATTGATGGACAGTTGTTGGCATGATCATGACCATTAATGAATACACAAATATTCTTCGCCCGTAGTGCATGAATAATTGTGGCCGTGATACTAAAGAATATCCTTGGCCGTAGTGCAGGGGTGATTCGATGATGTGGAATATTTATTAAAACTGAGTCTTAGCTATAATAGTGATGAAAAACCTTTTAAATCATAAGAGATAGTAGATTTTATTTTCTACTTGACTCTTTTAATGGATTGCTGGTTCCGCTGTAGTTAAACTTGATGTTCATTATATTTTATCGGTTTAACATCATTTGTAGGCTAAATGATAATTTATTCGCATTATCTTAGTCATAATATTTCTTACTGAGCTAGTTGAGCTCACCCTTTCTTTCACAGTTCTCTTCAAGAAATGAGAATATAGCTGGGACAAGTCGGGGAATGGAGTAATGGTCTAGAGGATAACATTAATAGTCCTCACTATTCTATGAAATAGTGTGATAATAATTGTAATGAGGACTCCTTTTGAGTTTGTATGATCTCTAGTAGACAATATTGTATTCAAACTCACAGCTTTATGTCGATTGTATACACGATTTATATTAAGTAAGTTGTATTTAAATTCTGTACCATGTATCTGACTACCCAAGATGGGTGATGTATACCTATTTTTGGGGGCGTCACATTATATAATAGTATAACTGATATCAGTTATAATAGATTTGAAAATCAAAAGCCATAAGGCTTGTTTGGTTAACTAACTAAAAAAAATAACCCATTAATCCTAACACCTTAGGCCTTGTTTGGCAAAACTGAATTAAAACTCCTTTGAGTTATTTTAATAATTACTTAATAAAAGGTTATTCATCACACTTTTATTTAATTAAAATAATTCCAATAACAATTTATTAAATTACTACATCATATAAATCAATATCACAAAATTATAATTTTCTATATACTTATAACTTTATTTAATTCAACTAACACATCTTTTTAGTTACAAATTCAAATAAGAGAATAATAATTCAATTAATCAAAACTCTCTAACTTAATAATTAAATTAAATTAGAATATAATAATTAATTTCCTTAATTATTTATTTAACAAATAATTAATCAAATCGAATCAAATTTGAGCAATTACAATTTCAACCATAAACACGTTTATTAAATATTTAAATAATTCAATAAATATTTAATAGAACAATTATAATTCTAGAATGTTACATCATTCCCTCCTTACAAGGATTCTGTCCCCAGAATCACAATTCAAATAATTCATTCGTCACATTCTCCCCTACTTATAAAGATTCTGTCCCCAAAATCGAAGACACATATTAAACAAATAACTCAGGGTAATTCTTCATTTTTTCAGCTTCGAGTTCCCACATAGCATCTTCGACATTGTGGTTCCTCCAAATTACCTTCACAGAAGGTATCACCTTATTTCTGAGCACTTGTTTTTTCCGGTCGACTATCGGGATAGGAACCTCTTCATAGGACAAGTCTTTCTCAAAGTGCAATGGTTTGTACTCGATCACGTGCTTTTAATCAGATTTGTATGGTCGTAACACCGAAAAGTGAAAAACATTATGAATGTTTTGCAATTACGAGGTAGAGCTACCTCGTAAAGCAACCTCTCCCACTTTTCACAAAGACTTGAAAGGGTCCAATAAACCTCCCACTTAGTTTCCCCTTTTTACCAAAACGAATTTTTCCCTTCCGTATGAAACTTTTAGGAAAACATAATTTCCTACATCGAATGCACGATCTTGTCTCGTGTTGATCAACATATTTCTTTTGTCCTGCCTCTTGAGTAGCTATCAATTTTGTTACGATGAGTTTGACAACCTCGGCGAGCTTTGTTGTACCGATTCGGTCCTAACAGTTGACGTTCACCGACTTCATCCCGGCCAAGATGGTGGAGTTCTACATCTCCCGCCGCACAATGCTTCGTAAAGCAAGGCGGTAGATGCTAAGCGTGATAACTGTTATTGTAGACAAATTCCACCAATGGTAATTTTTCATCCCAGCTTCCTTTGAAATCCATTATGCATGCTCTCAGCATATCTTCCAATGTCTGAATAGTTCATTCGCTTTTGCCATCTGTTTGCGGATGATATGTCGTACTCATTCGCAATTCTGTTCCCATACATTCATGTAGTCTCTTCTAGAAATTTGATGTGAACCTCGGATCTCTATCTGAGACAATTGACACTGGAACTCCATGTCTTGCAAAGATCTCTTTAACATATAACCTTGCCAGCTGATCAAGATTGAATCTAATCTTTATTGGCAAAAAGTGTGCAGATTTTGTCAATCTGTCCACTATCACCCAAATCGCATCGTATCCTTTCTGAGTCATTGGGAGACCTACCACAAAATCCATTGTGATATGTTCCCATTTCCATTCCGGTATCTCCAACGGTTGAAGTAATCCGCTTGGTCTTCGATGCTCGACCTTGAATCTCTGACATGTAAAGCACTTTGCAACGTATTCTGCAACGTCTCTTTTTATATTTGGCCACCAAAAATGTCGTTGCAAATATTGATACATCTTCGTACTACCTGGATGAATCGAATATCTCGAGCTATAGGCTTCTGTCAAGATGTCCTCTTTAATATCTGGTACTGCTTGGAACCCAGTTAGTCCCCCGAATCTCGAAGATTCCATCGATGTCAACCTTGTATTTCACTTCTTTTCCCTCGACCACACTTTCTCTTATTTCTCTGCATTCCTCATCCAGCAGTTAAGCATTCTTCACTTTGTCCACCAAAGTTTGACTGGCTTCCATCTGCTACAATTTCTCATCGGATTCTTTCAAAAATTTGATTTCCAATTCTAACCTTGACATTGCTGTAATAAGCTCCTCTGTATCAGTTAACAGCATTAACTTTTCTCTGCCTTTCCTACTCAATGCAACTGTAACCACATTTGCCTTGCCTGGATGATAAAAGATCTCACAATCGTAATCTTTTATTAATTCCATCCATCTCCTTTGTGTATGTTCAGGTCCTTTTGAGTGAAAATGTACTTTAGACTGTTATGGTCTGTGTAGATCTCACATTTTTCTCCATAGAGATAGTGTCTCCATATTTTTAAAGCAAACACCACCGCCGCCAACTCTAAATCATGAGTCGGATACCCTTTTTCGTAGTCCTTCAACTGCCTTGATGCATACGCGATGACTTTCCCGTTCTGCATAAGGACACATCCTAATCCCTTGTGTGAAGCGTCACTATACACCACAAAATTTCCTGTATTATCCGGTAATTACAACACAGTTACCATACTTAGCTTCTATTTCAATTCCTGAAAACTTCCTTCACATTTCTCCGTCCAAACAAATTTTATAGATTTTCTCATCAAATTTATCAAAGGAGTGGCAATCTTAGAGAAATCCTGAATAAACCTTCTGTAATACCCTGCTAATCCCAAGAAACTTCTTACTTCTGATGGAGTTCTTGGTTGTTCCCAATTTATCAAAGCTTCGACCTTTGATTGATCCACTGAGATTCCATCCTTGTCAATTACGTGCCCAAGAAATTGTACACGTTCTAACTAGAATTCACATTTACAGAATTTCGCGTACAACTTTTCCTTCCTTAACGTCTCCAGCGTTAGACATAAGTGTTCCACGTGTTCTTCTTGAGTTCTAGAGTACACCAAAATATCGTCAATAAACACCACCACAAACTTGTCTAAAAATGGTTTAAACACACTATTCATTAAATCCATAAATGTTGCAGGGGCGTTTGTCAAACCAAAAGACATCACCTAAAATTCGTAATGTCCATACCGAGTTCGGAATGCCGTCTTCTGTACATCCTCCTTCCATACTTTCAGTTGATGATACCCACTTCTCAAATCTATTTTTGAGAAATATCTAGCACCCTTCAATTGATCAAACAAGTCATCTATTCTTGGCAATGGATATTTATTCTTAATAGTGACTTTGTTTAACTCCCTATAATCAATACAAAGACGCATTGACCCATCCTTCTTCTTTACGAATAACACCGGTGCTCCCCACGGTGACACACTCGGCTGAATGTATTTCTTATCCAATAGCTCTTGTAGTTGTACCACCAGTTCTTTCATCTCCACATGACCCATTTTGTACGAGGCCTTCGATATCGGAGCGGTTCTTGGTGCTAAATCGATCACGAACTCGATCTCTGGGTTAGGCGGAAGTCCTGGCAAATCTTCCGGAAATAAGTCCACAAATTCCCTAACTACTAGTATTTCTTCAAGTTTCACACCCTTCTTCTAAGTATCGACTATGTAAGCTAAATAATCCACACAGCCTTGACTCAACAACTTCTTGGCCTGCATAATCGTCAGACATCTCATTTGTCTAGGCGATTTGCTACCATTGAAAACTACCTTTGACGGAGTCATAAGGTTTACACATTTCTTTTGGCAGTCAATTATCGCTCCATAATTGAACAACCAATCCATTCCCAAAATAACATCAAACTCTCCTAGCCTGATCGGAATCAAATCAACCATCAAAATATTTCCCTTAATATTCACCCTACAGTTCTTGTATACGAACCTAACAGGAATTACTTCCTTATTCGCAATTTCTATGTTCAGAGGGAAATTCAATTCTTTACTAGGCAATCCTAATATCATAGCAAATTCATCAGATATAAATGAGCAAGTAGCACCCGAATCAAATAATACATAAGCATCAATATCATTGATTGGGATAATACCTGACACCACATCCTTTGATTGCACAGCATCTTGCTTGCATCCATGTTGAAGGTTCTGGTGTGGGTTTTGTTGATGTCGTCGATCGAAGAATAACCCCCATGCACCACCACTACTACCTCCCTTGCTTCCCGTTGTTTCTCCAGCTTTCTTCTTGGGGCACTCACGAGCAAAGTGATCCTTGGAACCGCAAGTGTAGCACACATTCTTCTTGGGTTGATTGCAATTTAGGGTGATGTGACCCTCCTGGCCATAGTTAAAGCATACACGTTTCCCGAACAAGCATACATCCTTGTGAAACTTCCCGCATGTAGCACATGCCTTAAACTTCTTATTCTACTAGTTACCTTGCTGATTCCCAGCACCCACATTTCCATTCCACTTTCTTTTCAGGTTGTTTTACCATTTCCACTACCACCACCTCCATTCTTCACCTCCACTTCATTCTTTTTCTTTTTCTGTTCCTGATTGAACTTAGTTACTACCTCGCCTCCACCTTCGGCGAGAATTGCCTTTTCCATCACTGCTGCAAACGTCTTCAACTGGAACAATGAAACCCTACTAAACAACCAGGGCTTCAGTCCCTGTTCAAATCTCTTTGCCTTACGTTCATCTATGCTGACTTGATATGGCGCAAACCTCGCCAACTCGTTGAATTTTGCGGCATACCCCGACACCGTCATCATCGTTCCTCTTTCATTCTAAAACTGCACTTCTAACTGGCTTTTTGAACTCTCTAGAAAATAGGTCTCGAAGAAAATCTCCTTAAACCTATCCCAAGTCATAATTCCAGGTCCTTCCTGAGTTTTATTAGCTTGCCACCAATAACTAGCCTCTGCTTTCAACATAAATGTTGCAAAAGCAGTTTTCTGGTTATCCTCTACCCTAGCAACATCAAAAACCTTCTAAATTTCCATGATCCAGGTCTGTGCTTCAACTAGATTCATGGATCCACGGAATTCTGGTGGTCCAACCGCCTTTAAGTCCTTAAACGTAGCTCTTTAGTTTTGAGGTTGATTTTACAGTGCACCTGTCAGTAACTTCACCAGCTGCTGAACGAAGTTAGCTTCAGCATTATCGTTGTTGGTTCCTTTAGCGGTTCTCTGACGGGGTGGTTGACGTCTTTGAGGCATTTTCTGTTAAAAACATACATTAATAAGATTATTACCCAACTCTTTCAAGTAATTTCTAATTAACTTGCCCCCATAAAAGTAATCACTTCATAACACATAACACTTTGGATAAAAGAAGATAATAACTTTTATTCAAACTTAATTCTTTGAAAACATCATATTAATAGCATCACTGCTACTTACATTATTTTCCTGAACTACTAAAGTTTCAAGACATCATTATCGTATCCCATAAGTTACATAACACTTGGGATTTACATAATACCTATCATAACATAAATCATAACTCAAGTATACTTCCTACGATGCCCTATTAAGATACTGCAAATCCTTACGACGCTCTTCTTCCAAAATTCGGAACATGGTTCGACGATCTAGTATGCACGAGGGTAGAGTCTCGAACTGAATTGGATAACCCATGACCCGGTCTTGAGCTCGATTGAATGCGATGTTGAACACGTTGGGAGACCTACCACAAAATCCATTGTGATATGTTCCCATTTCCATTCCGGTATCTCCAACGGTTGAAGTAATCTGCTTGGTCTTCGATGCTCGGCCTTGACTCTCTGACATGTCAAGCACTTTGCAACGTATTCTGCAACGTCTCTTTTTATATTTGGCCACCAAAAATGTCGTTGCAAATATTGATACATCTTCGTACTACCTGGATGAATCGAATATCTCGAGCTATGGGCTTCTGTCAAGATGTCCTCTTTAATGTCTTGTACTGCTGGAACCCAGATTCATCCCCTGAATCTCAGCATTCCATCAGTATCAACCTTGTATTTCACGTCTATTAAATATTTAAATAATTCAATAAATATTTAATAAAATAATTAAAATTCTGGAATGTTACATCATTCCCTCCTTACAAGGATTCTGTCCCCAGAATCACAATTCAAATAATTCATTCGTCTTATATTTTCCCTACTTACAAAGATTCTGTCCCCAGAAACGAAGACACAGACTAAACAAATAACTCAGGGTAATTCCTCATTATTTCAGCTTCGAGTTCCCACATAGCCTCTTCGACATTGTGGTTCCTCCAAATTACCTTCACAGAAGGTATCACTTTATTTCTGAGCACTTGTTCTTTCCTGTCGACTATCTGGATAGGAACCTCTTTATAGGACAAGTCTTTCTCAAAGTGCAATGGTTCATACTCGATCACGTGCTTGTATTCAGATTTGTATGGTCGTAACACCGAAAAGTGAAAAACATTATGAATGTTTTGCAATTCTGGAGGTAGAGCTACCTCGTAAGCAACCTCTCCCACTTTTCACAGCACTTCAAAGGGTCCAATAAACCTCGGGCTTAGTTTCCCCTTTTTACCAAATCGAATTTTTCCCTTCCAAGGCGAAACTTTTAGGAAAATGTAATTTCCTACATCGAATGCACGATCTTGTCTGTGTTGATCAACATATTTCTTTTGTCTGTCTTAAGTAGCTATCAATCTTGTTCTGATGAGTTTGACAAACTCAGCAGTTTATTATACCAGTTCTGGTCCTAACAGTTGACGTTCACCGACTTCATCCCAACACAGTGGAGTTCTACATCTCCTGCCGTACAATGCTTCGTAAGGCGGCATGCCGATGCTAGCGTGATAACTATTATTGTAGTCAAATTCCACCAATGGTTATTGTTCATCCCAACTTCCTTTGAAATCCATTACGCATGCTCTCAGCATATCTTCTAATGTCTGAATAGTTCATTCGCTTTGGCCATCTGTTTGCGGATGATATGCCGTACTCATTCGCAATTGTGTTCCCATACATTCTTGTAGTCTTTTCCAGAAATTTGATGTGAACCTCGGATCTCTATCTGACACAATTGACACTGGAACTCCATGTCTTGCAACGATCTCTTTAACATATAACCTTGCTAGCTGATCAAGATTGAATCTAATCTTTATTGGCAAAAAGTGTGCAGATTTTGTCAATCTGACCACTATCACCCAAATCGCATCGTATCCTTTCTAAGTCGTTGGGAGACCTTCCACAAAATCCATTGTGATATGTTCCCATTTCCATTCCGGTATCTCGAACGGTTGAAGTAATCTGCTTGGTCTTCGATGCTCGGCCTTGACTCTCTGACATGTCAAGCACTTTGCAACGTATTCTGCAACGTCTCTTTTTATATTTGGCCACCAAAAATGTCGTTGCAAATATTGATACATCTTCGTACTACCTGGATGAATCGAATATCTCGAGCTATGGGCTTCTGTCAAGATGTCCTCTTTAATGTCCGTCTTCTTTGGAACACAAATTCGTCCCCGAATCTCAAAGATTCCATCGATGATCAACCTTGTATTTCACTTCTTTTCCCTCGACCACACTTTCTCTTATTTTTCTGTATTCCTCATCCTGCAGTTGAGCATTCTTCACTTTGTCCACCAAAGTTTGACTGGCTTCCATTTGCTACAATTTCTCATCAGATTCTTTCGAAAATTTGATTTCCAATTCTAACCTTGACATTGCTGTAATAAGCTCCTCTTTATCAGTTAACAGCATCAAATTTTCTCCGCCTTTCCTATTCAAGGCATCTGCAACCACATTTGCCTTGCCTGGATGATAAAAGATCTCACAATCGTAATCTTTTATTAATTCCATCCATCTCCTTTGATGCATGTTCAGGTCCTTCTAAGTGAAAATGTACTTCAGACTTTTATGGTCTGTGTAGATCTCACATTTTCTCCAAAGAGATAGTGTCTCCATATTTTTAAAGCAAACACCACCGCCGCCAACTCTAAATCATGAGTCGGATACCCTTTTTCGTAGTCCTTCAACTGCCTTGATGCATACGCGATGACTTTCTCGTTCTGCATAAGGACACATCCTAATCCCTTGAGTGAAGCATCACTATACACCACAAAATTTCCTGTATTATCCGGTAATGACAACACAGGTGCCATATCTAGCTTCTTTTTTAATTCCTGAAAACATCCTTCACATTTCTCCGTCCAAACAAATTTTACAGATTTTCTCGTCAAACTTGTCAACAGAGTGGCAATCTTAGAGAAATCCTGAATAAACCTTCTGTAATACCCTGCTAATCCAAAGAAACTTCTTACTTCTGGTGGAGTTCTTGGTTGTTCCCAATTTATCACAGCTTCGACATTTGTTGGATCCACTGAGATTCCATCCTTGTCAATTACGTGCCCAAGAAATTGTACACGTTCTAACCAGAATTCACATTTAGAGAATTTTGCATAAAACTTTTCCTTCCTTAGCGTCTCCAGCGTTAGACGTAAGTGTTCCACGTGTTCTTCTTGAGTTCTAGAGTACACCAGAATATCGTTAATAAACACCACCACAAACTTGTCTAAAAATGGTTTAAACATACTATTCATTAAATCCATGAACGTTGCAGGGGCGTTTGTCAAACCAAAGACATCACCTAAAATTCATAATGTCCATACTGAGTTCGGAATGCCGTCTTCGGTACATCCTCCTTCCTTACCTTCAGTTGATGATACCCACTTCTCAAATCTATTTTCGAGAAATTTCTAGCACCCTTCAATTGATCAAACAAGTCATCTATTCTTGGCAATGGATATTTATTCTTAATAGTGACTTTGTTTAACTCCCTATAATCACTGCAAAGACGCATTGACCCATCCTTCTTCTTTAGGAATAACATCGGCGCTCCCCACAATGACACACTCGACTGAATGTATTTCTTATCCAACAGCTCTTGTAGTTGTACCACCAGTTCTTTCATCTCCACCGGAGCCATTCTATACGGGGACTTCGATATCGGAGCGGTTCCTGGTGCTAAATCGATCACGAACTCAATCTCGCTGTCAGGTGGAAGTCCTGGAAAATCCTCCGAAAATACATCCACAAATTCCCTAACTACTAGTATTTCTTCCAGTTTCACACCCTTCTTCTGAGTATCGACTATGTAAGCTAAATAACCCACACAGCCTTGACTGAACAACTTCTTGGCCTGCATAATTGTCAGACATCTCATTTGTCTAGGAAATTTGCTACCAATGAAAACTACCTTTAACGGAGTCATAAGGTTTAGACATTTCTTTTGGCAGTCAATTATCGCTCCATAATTGAACAACCAATACATTTCCAAAATAACATTAAACTCTCCTAGCCTGATCGGAATCAAATCCACCATTAAAATATTTCCCTTAATATTCACCCTACAGTTCTTGTATATGAACCTAACATGAATTACTTCCTTATTCGCAATTTCTATGTTCAGAGTGAAATTCAATTCTTTACTAGGCAATCCTAATCTCATAGCAAATTCATCAGATATAAATGAGCAAGTAGCACCTGAATCAAATAATACATAAGCATCAATATCATTGATTGGGATAATACCTGACACCACATCCTTTGATTGCACACATCTTACTCATCGTATTGAAGGTTACGGCTTGTGGGTTTTGGTTGATGTCGTCGATCCGATCGAATAGCCCATGCACCACCACTGCTACCTCCCTTGCTTCCCATTGTTTCTCCAGCTTTCTTCTTGGGGCACTCACGAGGAAAGTGATCCTTGGAACCGCAAGTGTAGCACACATTCTTCTTGGGTTGATTGCAATTTGGGGCCATGTGACCCTCCTGGCCATAGTTAAAGCATACACGTTTCCCCAACAAGCATACACCCTTATGAAACTTCCTGCATGTAGCACATGCCTCAAACTTCTTATTCTGCTGGTTACCTTGCTGATTCCCAGCACCCACATTTTCATTCCACTTTCTTTTCAGGTTGTTGTTACCATTTCCACTACCACCACCTCCATTCTTCACCTCCACTTCATTCTTTTTCTTTTTCTGTTCCTAATTGAACTTAGTTACTGCCTCGCCTCCACCTTCGGCGAGAATTGCCTTTTCCATCACTACTGCAAACGCCTTCAATTAGAACAATGAAACCCTACTAAACAATCAGGGCTTCAGTCCCTATTCAAATCTCTTTGCCTTACGTGCATCTGTGCTGACTTGATATGGCGTAAACCTCGCCAACTCGTTGAATTTTGCGGCATACTCCGAGACCGTCATCGTTCCCTGCTTCAGTTCTAAAAATTGCACTTGTAACTGGCTTTTTGAACTCTTTAGAAAATAGGTCTCGAAGAAAATCTCCTTAAACCTATCCCAAGTCATAATTCCTGGTCCTTCCCGAGTTTTATTGGCTTGCCAACAATAACTAGCCTCTTCTTTCAACATAAATGTTGCAAAAGCAGTCTTCTGGTTATCCTCTACCCTAGCAACATCAAAAACCTTCTCAATTTCCATGATCCAGGTCTGTGCTTCAACTTGATTCATGGATCTACGGAATTCTGGTGGTCCAACCGCCTTGAAGTCCTTAAACGTAGCTCTTTGTTTCTGAGGTTGATTTTGCAGTGCACATGTCAGTAACGTCACCAGCTGCTGAACGGAGTTAGCTTCAGCATTATCGTTGTTGGTTCCTTCGGTGGTTCTCTGACGGGGTAGTTGACGTCTTGGAGGCATTTTCTGTTAAAAAAATACATTAATTAGATTATTACCCAACTCTTTCAAGTAATTTCTAATTAACTTGCCCCGATAAAAGTAATCACTTCATAACATATAACACTTTGGATAAAAGAAGATAATAACTTTTATTCAAACTTAATTCTTTGAAAACATCATATTAATAGCATCACTGCTACTTACATTATTTTCTTGAACTACTAAAGTTTCAAGACATCATTATCGTATCCCATAAGTTGCATAACACTTGTGATTTACATAATACCTATCATAACATAAATCATAACTCAAGTACACTTCCTACGATGTCCTATTAAGATACTGTAAAGCCTTACGATGCTCTTCTTCCAAAATTTGGAACATGGTTCGACGATCTAGTATGTAAGAGGGTAGCGTCTCGAACTGAATTGGATAACCCATGACCCGGTCTTGAGCTCGATTGATTGCGATGTTGAACACGTTATCCATCTCTTCCATCTTCCTTCTCTTTGCTTGTCGTCTCCCTCTCCGCTATTTCGGCTTTGTTGATAAGCTTCATCATCGCTGCGTCTTGGCACTTGCCCTTTTTGCAGATTCTTTTCTCAGCTTGCTCTTCAACTCTGCATTCTCTGCTCTCATTTGGTTGTTCTCTTCTTCAGTGTGAACTAGCTTCTCTTCAACATTGTTCAGTCGTTCTTCTCGATCCTGGATCTCATCGTCCTTCTGGGCCATCGAGGTCTGTTGCTCAGCTACTATCTTTTGCAATTCCTCGATAGTATCTTGAAGTTCCACGTTGCGATCATACACCTCATCGTACATACGGGCTGCTATCGAGTTAAGTGGAAGCTCTTCCTCCTCATCCTCCTCATCCGACTATGGAAGCTCCACGGGATCTTCCTCATCGTCTGTCTCTATCTCATCATCCTCATCAGGTACTCTCTCCTGCTCAACTACCATGACCAACGGAACTGTTTCCTGTGGCAGTAATTGTTCCTAAACTACCTGAATATCTCGAGGCTCCTCCTCCCTAGCTTGACTGGATCCTCCTATATTAGACATCCTGTCAACTAAAGTTTAAGTTTTAATTACTAATTATTACCACTCGACTCTTACGAGCACATAAGTTGTAAACACATAAGCACATAAGGGTTTTATTACTTCTTCCTTAAACCCGATAAGAGTTTATCATTACTATCTTTTCGAAGGTTACTTCCTAAGGCTTTTCCCCCACCTAAGGTTCATAACCTAAGGCTTTGAAACCAACTTGTGACACCCCCAAACCCAGGTACTTCATTCCCACAGGATTTGGTGTTCACTTAATCAAACATTTATATCTAACTACCCAATCACAATAAAACTGGATAAATAAAACCTTTCATATTAAAGGGTTACATCATAAAAATATAAAAATCTCCCATGTTATCTAACCTTTAGTCATCATTCAAATGCGGAAAACATTACATCACTGCTTTAAAATAAAGTCTAAGATCCACATAATAAAAGCCTAACATCTTAATCAAAGTAAAAATTACAAGTCTTCATCACTTGTACACTTTTCCCTTTCCTTTGCTAGTCGAAGGTTCCCCTACTTTCTCTTCTTTAGCTGCAATGAGTTTATAAATATGCAAGAGTGAGCAAAACAATTGCTCACTGGATATAATATGGAATCAACAGGAGTATAACAATAATAACTGTCGAGATAGGCTCATCAAAAGTGAATAGTACTCTATCAATAATAATCAGAAACTGAAATCCCAAAATATGGAAAATATACATCACTAAGGGTCGCAAGACCATGAACTACATCCACAGTTGCAAGAAATCTTTCAACTCCAACTTTAACAGTCATAAGACTATAAGGACCTCGTACTTAGGGGGATCAGGCCTTCGTACAATGTATTGTGCGTAAACATTTTAACGCTACGCGTAAGTTAACCCCTAATCATAACAATAGGGTTGTTCATATCAGTATTTAGAGTACAAGTCAGCACCAAAGGAAGTTTGGTGCGGATAAGCTTTCAAGGTAATTTGGAATTCAACGAACATCAACTAAGGATTAGTTGAATAACACCAATAACATTACACTATAGAATAATCGTGATTGAATCAATCATAGTAAACTAAAGTCATGCTTTAGGAATAATCTAATAACATACAATTTGAATAACTATAACACTCCTTGCTTGAACAATACTAAGCCAGGGTTAATTAGAATTGAATACTAAGCATGCATAGCAATTTGAACGATAGAAATGTTCGACATTAGTATATATAGTTGTACATGCTAAACAACAAGAATAACTTGCTCAAGAATAATTTACATCATTATAAGGTAATCAGATTGGAAACAATAATTAGTTCAACGAGATAAAGGATTAGAAAACTTACCTTGCTCGTAGGCTAAACCGAATCAATACGAATCACAATATCCTATAAACATATGTCATCATGACATAGTTAGCCATTACCATTTTACAAACATAACTAAGTATGTTCATCATTTAAAAATTGGATTTTTAATCACATAATAAAGTTACAAAACAATTTAATTGTTAATAACATGTTAATTCTAGGTAAAGAAACATTAAAATCAACATTTTACAGTTCTACTATTATCATATAACAATTCTTAAATTTCGTAAACAAAAGTATCTTTGTCGGACCATTACGCGCTTAACTTCGGCGTCGTGCATACGATTTACATCGTGGTTACGTATATGCACGGCATGGGGGATAATGACTGCGGACGTGATAAATAAACTACGAAGCGACATTGTTAAGCGGCGTGGCGATAGTCTTCATGGCACCATTAACATATTCTTGGTCAGCGCCATGCACATAAAATCTGCGATTTATTGTGACTTTAGCGCAACAAGACAAGAAAAAGCCAATTTTGGCCCACAAGCTCGTTTCTAACAACCTAATTCACATGCAATTCATACAAAAACTTCATGTAAATACAATTCAAGAATTCCTAACATGTTTCTAACCATACAACAACATAAACAACAAATTTAACACATTCAATTTCACTGTTTTTGCTAAAAACTCACTTTTTGATATTTCAATGAAAATCAATACTATAAATTTTATTTTTCAACCAAAACAATTAATTCAAAGCATCTTTATCAATATTTATGCATACTCTATCAATTTAAATAGCCAATTTATCAACTACACAACTAATTAGCTCTCAATTTCTACTTCAAATTATCCCATATTCATTCACAAAACTCTTTGTAAAAAGGTTTTCTTCACAAACTACATACATAACAACAATACACTGATTATAATCATATATAACCTACGAAAATAACGTTACAACACTAGTTTATCATATGAACACACATAAAATCAACCGTTATCCTACCACCAGAATTTTACAGAGAAATAGGAGAAGAGAAAGCTAAAACTTTTAAAACCAAAAAGGTAGAAGAATACTTTGATAGAAGATGATGGTTATCCTTAAGATTATCAAGCCTTTCTCCAACTTCACTCCCAAATTCTCTAGGATTCTCTCTCACTTCTCCACTTTTCTTCTTTTCTTCTTCTCTTTCCTCTAAGCTTTTCTTTTCTTTTCTCTAACCTCTCTCCTCTATTCTTACGTATAATAATATAACGTATATAATATAATAGGTACTAATTATATAATAGCATAACTGATATCAGTTATAATAGATTTTAAAATTAAAAAGCCATACTGACATTTGGTTAACTAACTAAAAAAATAACCCATTAATCCTAACACCTTGTTTGGTAAAACACAATTAAATTAAAGAATTAATAGAACTTAGGCCTTGTTTGGCAAAACTGAATTAAAACTCCTTTGAGTTATTTTAATAACTACTTAATAAAAGGTTATTAAATCACACGCTTATTTAATTAAAATAATTCTAATAACAATTTATTAAATTACTACATCACATAAATCAATATCACAAAATTATAATTTTCTATATAATTATAACTTTATTTAATTCAACTAACACATCGTTTTAGTTACATATTCAAATAAAAGAATAATAATTCAATTAATCAAAAATCTCTAACTTAATAATTAAATTAAATTAGAATATAATAATTAATTTCCTTAATTATTTATTTAACAAACAATTAATCAAATCGAATCAAATTTGAACAATTACAAATTCAACCATAAACACATCCATTAAATATTTAAATAATTCAATAAATATTTAATAAAACTATTAAAATTCTGGAATGTTACACATGACATCCATCCAAGGAAATTCAGACACTGTAAAATAATGTACAAGCTGTTTACAGCTGAAAAAGTCCATCATGGGAACCGAATCAGTGATCACATGATTCCTAAGCTCACATGATACTGCAGTTTATATGGAAAGCGATGGCGATATATATATATATATATATATATATATATAAAAAATAAATATATATATATATATGTGTGTGTGTGCATGATCAACCACCACGAAGCAACTCCATGGGGGATCAGAAAAGTAATATATAAAAGTAGTAAATATATATATGTGTGTGTGTGTGTGTGTGTGTGTGTGTGTGCATGATCAGCCACCACAAAGCAACTCAGAAAGGGATTTAAATGGAAAAAAAAAAAGGCAAAAGGCCACAAGTAAACTTGAGCTGACGAAATGTAAATTTATATATATATATATATATATATATATATATATATATAATATAATTGTTATCGGAACATATCGATGAGCCTAGATTTTACATCGATATATATACATATCTCGATGAGCTTCAATTATATATATATATATATATATATATATATATATAAGTAAACGCGCTCAGGATGTAAAATCCGAGGCTCATCGTAAAAAAATCGACAACAGTTCATATATATAAGTATATATATATATATAGAAAAGCAAGTAAACGCTCTAGATATAAGTCTATGCTCAATCGAGGCATAACTCGATAATTTTAGTCCAGATATATATATATATATATATATATATATATATATATATATATATATATATATATATATATATATGCAGATAAATGAAAGCAATGAGAAGTCCTGGCATATGCACACAACACGACTCTCAATGTGTAGAATAGTGTGTGCCAATATGAAGAGAGAGGCTTTATAGAGTTTAAGAAGGCTTACAGTGGGCTGCCAATGCAGACTTCTATGACTCTAAATGGATAAACACTCAACTCCCGCCAGTAAATATATTACTGTATATGGGCTAATAGGTGTTTAAAAAGAGCAAGCACTCAATAGAGGGTGTGTATAAAGCCAATTGGACAAGGCTTCCTTGCCTTTTCTCTCCCTAAAATGGCTAGCCCAAGCCCCCATATATATAGAACTGATGGCCGCAGGTGTACCTGCGGCAGCCTCTGATACACCTACGGCTGGTCGTGGTGCATCAGGGCCTCGCAGGTCCCATCGTCTCGAAGTACGTGCACTCATGTAATGTAATGTCCGCTCGAACTTGCAGAACATCAATCCGAGCATCCGAACAAGGTTTACAAGACCATCTTGGACTACTTTTGTTGAGAGTTACTCAATCACATGGATCTTGCCCTTTTTGATTCCAGGAAGATGGGTCCATGACCGAAATAGCATTCCCGAGTTCCCGTCAGCCAATCCGATGAGCTGTTTCGCGTAATTTTTGCTCCGAAGTTAAGATATGAGTCTTGTGGGACTAATTTTGAATCAATTTTAGTTGACATGAGTGTATTTGATTTGTAGTGAAGTTGGGTTGGCAAAAATGACCATTTTGCCCCTCCTAGGGTTTTCTCCGATTTTTGCACAGTTTTAATAGGTTTTTCCCAGGGTTATCTCTGAGATGGTCATGATGTTGACTCTGAATGTACTCAGGGTCATCTCTGAGGTTGGAATTGATGTTTTGGTCCTCCAGGATTACCTCTAGAGTGTGAAAAAGATGTTTTTTTCCCTCCTGCACAGTTAGTAACAAAAAAAGAAAATTTCGAGTGTCTATAGATGCCCCTCTTTATCATGTTCATACAATGCAATGGAATGGACATGATAAAGATTACTAGACACTTGAAACATGACAATGTATTTTTAATGATGCAGATCGTAATGTAGTGCATGTGATGATGAATGTTAAAAATGTTTTCACAACTCGCAGTTCGCAAATCGCACATCGTATTTCGCACTTCGCATTTCACTTTTGGCCAATCGTACTTCGCAACTCGCACATCGCATTTCACATATCGCAAATCGTAATGTAATGAATGTTATGATTCATGTTTAAAATGTTTTCACAAATTGCTTTACCTTTACCGGGGATTGCTGATGCCTATGCTTGTGTTGACTTCAACGGTTTGGCTTTTTGTCAGTGTTGTTAATACCTGTTTGATGAAGAGAAATTGAGATGTCGCCGATGCATACGCTGGTAGTTTACAACGGTGCCTACCCTGATGGTAGTTTGATAACAGATCCTACCCTGCTGGTAGTTGACATCACCCAATAATTTTGGTTCCTACTCGAACGGTAGTATACAATGCTTTCATCACTAAACTGTCTTGATGTTGCACTGAATCGATGCCAATGGTTTAGAATATCGGATCTTCTGATACCTTCGCTAAAGTAAGATTCAAAGGTTTTCTTCGCCAGACTCTGCCTGATGAGACGCTTGATAGAGATGTACGTTGATGTAGCGCATTTGCACATGTGCAGATCACGCATGATGTGATGATCTAGATTTTCTTAGGAGCCTATTGTCCTAGATTGATGCAGATTGTAATTTGTATGGAGTAGAATTTTTTTCTCACCCTTTATGAGGTGATTTGGAGTTTTCTATCGCTGTTGGGTGCTTGTGCCCCATTTCCTTGAACATTTGATTTGCAACCCGATTGAACTGATGACCTAAATGCCGCTGATATCCCTGGAGGGTGCCGTCTGTACTTTCACTGCCAAACTTTGAACTTCAGTGTAGAGGTCTCAATTTATGAGGATTTGACGCAAATTAACTTATTTGACGGTGTAGATTTCATTCGCTAGACCTTTTGTCGTCGACACACTTATGTTGCCATGATTTCTTTCGTAGGGGCACGCTTATGTTGCCATGATTTCTTTCAAGGGTTTTCTTTCTTTTGATGAGAGGCTTGATCCCGCCTTAAAATCCTTCGCTTTCCTGGAATCGAAAATGCCCCAGTCCTTTCGCATACTAATGTCGAGGATTCATACAAAAAACTCTCTTTTTTGATGAGGTCGCAAGTGAGTAATATCCAAATCGCTAGTGTGGCGATGTGAGAGAAGCTTTGATGATGATGGACCATACTGATGGTGTTGACTGGGGCATTTTCCTCTTTAGGATGTTTGATAAATGCTCCAGTATTGAGTTGTCACTATTTCTGAGATTGCCCAAGTCTTGTTGTAGTGGTCGCAATATCATGTTCTCGTCAATTTTGAAATTTCCCCAGCCTTGCTTGTTGTCTGGGATAGTTACTTTGACAGATGGGCTGATAAGATGCTGAGATCACAAGAGACTTTTTCCTCTGTACCAGATGGTGAACAATTATAGGACCTGGGTTTTGATGCCTTAAATTATTATTCCTGACTTGTTATTGTAATCGATCTTGATTTTCTTTTGATTTGATGAAGACTCGTGATTAAGGGTGTCGAATCTTTGAAGGTCCTCGCTGCTAGTTGTCTTGGCATATCGCTGTTTCTTCCTTTCTGGGATTTGTGCCATATTTGATGGAATGACATTGTAGTGTTGTTGGGTCTTCTCCATATAGGTCGCTAACTTGGAGGGTCATTCTTGGGATCGACGTTTGGATTTGGGCATTTCTGTTGAGGGTCAGACCGCACAACTGATGGTTGCCTACGTACTCCCGTGAGTGTGGGAGATCAGGTCTGCGTAGTTCCTACTTGACGAGATAAACAGTTTGAGAAGTGTTTGGTTTGAGAAGTGTTTGGTTGAGAAGTGTTTGGTTGAGAAGTGTTTGGTTTGAGAAGTGTTCAGTTGAGAAGTGTTTGGTTGAGAAGTGTTTGTTTGGTTTTTTTTGATTTGACCGCACCATAAATGGCTACCTACGTACTCCCATTGATGAGGGGAGATCAGGTCTTTCGTAGTTCAGGCTTGATGAGCAGAAACCTGAATGACTTGATTTTTGATTTTTTGATTTTTGATTTTTTTTCTTTTTGTTTTATTTTTTTTTGTTTTTTCTTTTTTTAATACATGCATGGAAAATAAAAAGCATACTGCAAAGGAAGTGATATCGTCCCAACATCTTCTAGAACTCACAACTTTATCCCTTGATCTACATCTTTTTAGCTAGTTGAGGCCTGATAGTCCAGTTGTCAGAGGGTGTGTTGCCTTCAAGGCTCGCGACAGAGGTTACTTCTTGGTTTTGAATGTCTTCACTTATGGCCATAACTTGATCACTTCCTGGTTCAGTACATTCCTCAGGGATGCTTGAGCTGTACCCATCGCAAAAAGTTATGAAATTTCGATTCTTTGATGGGTTGGTTTCCCCGACAACCTCGCTACCTTTTCCTTCATCTGTTCCTTCACACTTTTCCTGGGCTTGAGAGGATTCGATCATGAAATCTCCCTCGAACTGCTGTCGTATTTCTTGGAAGGAACTTTCCCTTTTTGCTTTTTCTTCCTTGGAAAGGATCAGTATTTCCTCCGCATCATCCAAGGTTATAAGATCTGGACTGTGGTTGTCATCTTTGGACCATAGGATGTTGGAGGTTGGCGGAGGAATCTCCTTTGGGGATTTCCTTGTCTCCTCTGTCATTTTCTGCATTAGGATCATTCCATCTTGGGTTCTTCCAGGATCATCGCTCATAGCCTTTACCTCATTTGAGCTACCTATCTCAAGTGGACATCTTAAGCTTTTTATTGCCTTTTTGCCTTTTTGGTCATAGGAATTTCTATCTCCAGCTTTCCATTTTCAATGAGATCCTGGATTTTATGTTGCAAAGCCCAGCATTCCTCAGTCGTATGTCCAAGTGAGTTAGAATAGTAGAGACATATCTTGGTGGAATAATAGCTCTTTATCTTAGGATTTATAGGAAGCAGCAACTCAGTAATCCTTCCTTCGCTTATCAGAAAGTGTAGCATTTCTTCATTGGATTTGCTTAGAGGGGTGAATTTTCGGACTCTTGTGGAGGTTGTTTGATCTTTCTTCTTTGAGAGTTCGCATTCCCCCAAGCAATTTTTTCGTTGGCGAGGTCTGCTAGCAATTTTATTATCCCCCTGTTCTTGGCCTTCTGAAAGTTGAGTGAAGAAATGCCTCGTATCTTGATGTTAGCGCACTATCAGCTTAGCTAGCAGATTTACTTGGTTCTGGATCGTCTCTAATTTTTGCATTACTATGATACCTTCCTCCGAGTTTTCCCACTTTAGGACATTTGTTCTGTGCCTTTGGGGGTAGTCCTCTATCCTTCGTATGCACTTACGAATTGGATATATTTCAGCTTCTGACCGATCATGTTTACTTCTTACAGATCATCTTCAGAATTCGGAAGGTTGGTGTTGACATTTTGCTGATCAGGTTGTTGGACCACAATACTACCACTTTTGATCAGATTTTGAATTTTATGCTTTAAGGAACAACAATCTTTCGTATCGTGTCCTGGAGACCCTAAGTGGTAAGAACATCTTTGGCTTGGAATATATTTTTGCTCCCTGGTTCTAGAGGTGGAGCTAGTTCGGTAATTTTCTTGTGATCCATTAATATCGCCAATACATGTTCAAGGGAATCGCCTAGTGGAGTGAACACCCAATTTTCTGTTCTTTCAAATTTTCTTTTCCTATCTGAGTATTGGTTGAATGCAGCCTGTTGTTGAGATGGCAGATTGTCTTGTATTTTCCGAATGGGGGAACTGTAGGTTGGTCTCCTAACTTTTCCCTGTACAACAAGGGATACATCTTCATTGCCTTTATCAAGTATACCTTTGGGATCGCTCGCATACTTTGCAGTCTGTATATGCTTGGCGACTGCTTCAAAGGCGGTGAAGTCTTTAATCTTGCCTGCCTTCAGGCCCAACTCTGCCATTTTGCCGTGTTTGATCATTTCTGAGAACGGCTTTCCTATGCCTTCTAGGATCCTCTCGTAGTACGGAGCCTCTTGGATATCAATAAATGTCCTTACCATCTCAGTTTCTGTCATTGATGGAATGACTTGCGCTGCTAGATGTCTTCACCTTTGGGCATATTCTCGGAAAGATTCAGTACTTTGCTTTTTGACTTTAGTCACTTGGTATCGATCAAAAGCCATTTGTGGATCTAAAACCTGCTTTGATTTAGAAAGGTGTGGGCCAATTCTTCCCAGTTATAAATTTTGGCATTGTCAAGTCGGGCATACCATGCCTTAGCCTCTCCAGTGGGACTCTTTTGAAAAAGCTGCATTCTGAGGCTTTCATCTTCAGCATAAGACCCTAGTTTGCCAATGTACACTTTCAGGTGCGTATAGGGATCGCCTTCCCCATTGTACTTTTCAAACTCTAGGACTTAGAATTTAGCAGGATAGCGAGCCCCTGGGAATATACAAAGATCTGAATAGGTGACACTCCCATAATTTCCAGTCCTTTTGATTGTGGATGGTCTCCTCCATTTGTTGGACTTTCTTTCTTATATTTCCAGTTTCTCGATCATCCCTGAGATTTGTGATTTCTTTATTGGAATGAGGTTTAGGTATCTGGGTTTCCATCTTTTTACCAATACCTTGACTGCCTCCTAGTGTGGATGACTCTGGTTGAGTGGGCATTGTTTGGCCCTAGATTTCTCCATGTGCAGAGGATTCTGTGTGGATGGGTATTTGTGGACCCTGAATAGATTGGTGTAGTTCTTTGAGCATAACAACCAACTCTGTCATTTGATAGCTTAATTTTTCGAACTCTTCGCGAGAGACAGAAGTTGGATCGGGCTGGGCACTTTTATCCATATCTGACTATGGGCTTAATGCCCTTTTGGACTTTAAACGGGAAATAGGATCAATTGCTTCCCTACAAAAAGACTTGCGTAGTTTAGCTTTAGGGAATGTATAAAAATTTTACATGCTATCATAATGTGTCCATTAATAGCATGTCAAGCCTTTATATGCATTTACACATTTTCTTCATATTTTCCATTATATTGAGATTGACAAGTATTTGAAATTACAAGAAAAATGGGAAAGTATAAAGAGACTTCCCTTTGCGTTTGGTTTATCAGAGGCTGACTCTCGCGGCTTTTTGGCATGATGGTTCCCAGATCATCGCAATTTACATGATGGGAAGTTAATCCGGTCTTTCAACTAGAGTAAATCTGGGTGGTGCCTTTCCTGAGCCCCGTTGGAATTATTCTTCATACGAGTCCAGTAATCAAACACCGACAGGATAGCCTCCTTGTGGAGGAACCACACAACATACATTCATATACAACGTGTCTCTCCATTTATGCAAAATGATGACATGTACGAAGCATTAATATCACAGATATATATTTAGCAGTGCAATAAGTAAGATGCATTAGTACACATTCATCATAAATATAAATCCAACATTCACACACAAGCATATAACAGTTTTGAAAAGCTTGTAATAGCGGCTTATGCCCTCTTATTGGAGTCCCCAGCAGAGTCGCCACCTGTCGACGTCGGAATTTTTGAGTGTCCATTTTCGTTACTTGTTCTTTGGTGTTCTCATGTTAATGTGAGATTTGTTTGAAAAAACAAGTGAAAAAGGTCCGACATGTATAATGTCGACGGTTTGACTTTTAGAGTTGCCAGTTGTTGTATTTAACTAGTTGCACCAACGCAACCGAAAAGGTTTGCACATTGACCTAGTGATTTGACACTGCTAGACGGGTCTGTGAAATCGAGATTCATTTTGGGTCTGGGGGCTTGATTATGCGGAGGGAAGGTGTTAGGCACCCCCCGACATCCGTGTTACCACGGTGACCGCCACTTTTCAAAGAAACTGTTATATGAATGAGTGTGTGTGTGTGTGTGGATCAATGTGGAATTATTTGGAAGTAGTGCAGTACCTCGTTCGTACCTATATACATAAGGTTTTAATTTATAGAAAAATTCAGTTTTAAACAAGATATAGCAATGTCGTTTTGTAAAAGAGGTTTTTCAAACCTTGTGCTCAATAGTAATTAAGGCCTTTGATGCTTCCATTTTATTATTAAATGTTCAGCTTGTTTGCTTTTATTTTCGAGATGCGAAGCATTCTCGAGAAAATAATATACAGTAGTGCCGAACTCCTCATGGGCATGACAGCCACCCAAGGAAATTCAGACACTGTAAAATAATTTACAAGTTGTTTACAGCTAAAAAAGTCCATCACGGGAACCGAATCTAGATTCAATAGACTGAATCTATGATCACATGATTCATAGGCTCACATTATACTGCAGTTTATATGGAAAGTAGTAAGCAGTTATATATATATATATAAGCTGTAAATATATATATATATATATATATGTGCATAATCAACCACCACGAAGCAATTCCATGGGGGATCAGAAAAGTAATATATAAAAGCTGTATATATATATATATATACAGATTCAATAGCCCATGGATTTGCTTCGTGGTTGTTGATCATGCACATATATATATATATATATATATATATATATATATATATATTTTATATATATATATATATATATATATATGTGTGTGTGTGTGTGTGTGTGTGTGCATGATCAGCCACCACGAAGCAACTCCATGGGGGATCAGAAAAGTAAATAAAGTTGTAAAAGCGATCAACTGCCACGAAGTAAACTCCAGACCTGACAGAAATGTAAATATATATATATATATAAAAGCAGTAAACGCACCGGATATAAAATCCAGGCTCATCAGATATGTCCGACAACAATTATATATATATATATATAATAAAACAGAGTGGCTTCAACAAAGAACGGTCTAGATTAAAGCTTCAACAACCAATGGCTCAGATTTAATCAATTGGCTCTAATGGCTAATTTCATTTCAGCCAAACAAAAAACAAAAAAATGCCCAAACCCTTATTCAAATTTCAAACCCTCTGGGCTCTGTCTCTCTCTCCTTCCGCCTTATTCCCCCCAAATAACTCGATCTAATTCCCCTAACTCTCTTCTTTCATACCCACACACACATACATCATGCACGCACACACACAGATATCACGCGCACACACACAGAGAGATCACGAAAACACACGTACCACACACAGTCACACAATTTGCGAAATTTAGATTTTTAAATTGGGGGTTTTTGTAGTATTTTTGAAATTTGGATTTTATTGTGAGTTGTTCATGTTTTTTGTATTGATGGATTGTTTTGTGTTTTTGTGCAAGGCTGGGAGTTCTCTATAAATCTTCATTTGTTCCTCTCCTCAAATACTTTGATTAATCTCTCTCACAATTTTGACGACTACCAGTCTCAATCTCTTCGTCGGACGCTGATAATTCATACCGTGAGTAATCAAAGTAATCAATTAATCCCTGCAGTAAGAATATTTTCAAGTACCTTTTAATTTCTGGGTTTGCTTTTTACAGATTTAATTTTACAGAATCATGTGAGGGCTGATCATCAGATGAGAGAGAGAGTTTAGATTAATTGATCAAGCCTAATCCATAACAGTTTAATCAAACTCATTCTCCACCGCCGGCATCGAACACCAAAGGTATACCAAAATTCAATCCACTTTTTACTTTTTTGTATTACTACTTTGAGTGAAATGATTTTAAAGAGCTTAAGCATTGTAACTTAATTCATTTGATGAAATTCCTGTTTGATGATTTCTATCACATGGAATTCCTGTTATAAGACAACTTATGAAATCAAAAGCATTTCAAATATTTTTTTTCATGAATACACTGAATTGTTTAATTAGTTTCTATGTCATCCAAATTAGCTTCTGTTTTCTCCTCAAACTCAAGTATCATGATGAGCTGCCAACAGATGTATTAATTCAAAAGTATCAAAGCATCCATTTTTTGGGTTTTTATTAGAAATTAAGAGAATTCATTTTTGATGTATCAAAATTTGTATTTTATTATTTTTGGGTTTTTAGAATCTAATTCTCTTTTTGCAGTATATTTTTTGTCAATCAAACAGTAAGGGTGGTTGTTCCACCATTGATTCCAAAGAATTGGACCTGGACTTGCAAGCGGCTCGATTTGAAGGTACTATCTTCACTATTTGGTTGTTTACAAAATCTGGAAAAAAAAATTATTAGAGAAATTTGGATTTTTATTAGAAATTAAGAGAATTCATTTTTGATTTATCAAAATTTATATTTTATTGTTCTCGGGTTTTTAGTATCTACTTCTCTTTTTCCAATATATTCTTTGTCAATCAAATAATAATTTATGAGTTTGTATGTTTGTTTTGATGTAATTGTGGGATAAATTTGGTATTTCTAATGGAGTGTTCTTTTGAATGTATATAGATATTTGGATTTTCTATTAATATTGCTTTTATTTAGAGATTAAAGTCTATTTATTTTTTGATTTCTAGTACTATCCTCCTGTGTTCACAGAAAAAGGAATTGATTACCATTAGTACAAAGTTATAAACATTTATGTGGATTTGTTTCATTCATTTATTTTCTGATTCTTCAATTCCCTTTGAAACGTTGATGAAGCTTAGGAGTTTTTTTCGGTCTTGTGTTCCACCCGTTGAGTTTGGTTCATTTTTGTCCGTCCTTACCGAGTTTGACAACCGAATTGCTTTGCTTTCTCCCTCTTATCCCTCTCTCCTTTCAATTCCACACCCAAGTATTAAATCGTTCCACTTCTCCATCAATTCCCCACCCAAGCGTTAATCTTTCACTTTTTCTTATCTCAAAATCAATCATCTCTTTCCTCCGCAATCAAGAAGAAGAATGAAGATCGAAGAAGTGCATAGTTCAATTCCAAGTTTATAAAGATTTTGGGTACACGAAAATTCAACTTCTAGAATTACTCAATTTCTCACTCTAAATCTATACGTAATTTTATATCTATTTAAATTGATCATTGAATGGATATTTTGGGTGTGTGAATTAAAACTGTGATTCTGCCAAACTAACACATTCTATACCAAAATTGGTTCAAGCAATAACGGGTTCAATCGCTTTTCGACGTCCAATTTAACACTTCTGACTGGTGTAGAAAGTACTAATTTTCAGTCACAATTCATATTTTGTTCAACTTTTCTACTGTTTACTTATAATCCATATGTTCCTTCAAGAAATATAGTGTTGCACAATAAAAGTCATCGTACTATAAAATGACGACAACTCTCAAGTGTATCATAATTATTTCTCGACTACTATTAAACTAATAACTATTTTAATGATAAATGTTGAACCAAACTACTTCCTTAAATGTGGAACAAAGGAAGTATTTTAAATTGATTAGTGTACATTTCGATTTTTGTACATGGTTTCAGTAATAACTATCACTGTGAATATTGAAGGATTATTGAGGTGAAGTATTTTTAGTACTTAAATTTTGGGGATTAGGCAATTTATCATATCATGTACTATGCACATAAGTTCGTGAGTTCAATAATCTATACTCCTTTTAATTTATAAGGCAATACTTCATTTGGGTAGATTTCTGGAAGAATTTATGCTTTGTTCCATATACAAATGGTTAATATATGCACAATGGCATTCCTTTGAAAACATGTATAGTATATGTCATTGTTTTCCTTATTAGTATTATTATTATTATAGAATTTGGAGTATTTAATGTCATTTGCTTTGGAGTTTTATCATTTGCTTTGTAGTTCATCCAAACATGAATTAAATATATTGGATTAAACATGAATTTGGAGTATTTAATGTCATTTTGAAATTATTATGCCACATGCTGAAATTCATGTGAAATTGGATTAAGTATTCTTATATTGTATTGTATGGGTTAATTAAATATATTGCTTGAATTGTTTTTTTAATTCATATGTTAGTTAACTTAGTTCTTCAATTGATGCTTGAGTCTCAATACTGAGTCAATTCTAATCAAATAAAAAACCTTTTTGTTTTTTGTCTTCTCACTCCCCGTTTCTCTCATCTACCTCTCTATATTCACGACATTTTTACAATCCTAAACTCCAATTTTTTCTCTTTACTGAAACCCCAACCTTATATCTTCCATGCGCTCAATTTTACGACCATCCCCTAAGATTTTGTTTTTCATTCAACTATGTAATACGGATTTGTCTAGACTTTGTTAAGTTTTTTGAATAGCGAAGAAGATTATAGGTTTGGGATAACAAAGAACTAGCTAAATTAAATTAGAGAGATGAAGATTCTGCCAAAAATGAATCACAACAAATAATCACTAAGCTTGGTACAATTCTAAAATTGCGTTTTGGTTAGTATGCATCGAGTTAGCCTTCGTATCATCTCCATAACGAAAGAAATAATCATATGATGACCCATTCTCTGTGGTTCTGTGCTGCAATTTCTGAGGAGTAAAATGGGGATTGAGTCGAAGATGAGTAAGTAATTTATGCCTTTCTATTATTTTACTTTGATGGGTATGTAAAATGGGGATTGAGTCGAAGATGAGTAAGTAATTCATTAGGGATTTATGTTGTTTGGGAATTTAGAAAATAGCGTGAAATTAAATACAAAAATATAGTTCAATTATATAAAGGCATAAAAGAAAGTGTATTTCCTAACATTCTTTACAACATGTTTCTTATTAGCGAGTACCCATAATCAATCTTTTCTTTTTAATTTGATTTGTAAATTTGTCGTTATTTCTTCTTTGTTGTTAATTAGGGGACTATGTTTTTGTTTTAAGACTGTTTTTTTTGTTAAAATATTGTGAAACTTCAAAAGGTACTTAATTTTGAAATAGTGCAGTGACCATGTAATGTTGTATGAATGTCCTCATTTGCTCTTCCAACTATTTAGTTTCAAAAGTTTGGTTCAACCTAAAGTGAATCTTCGTTTTTCTGAAATGGTTAACTATTGGTACATAGTTTGTGTGTTTGAGTCTATATGTTTTTATACCTTCCTGTTTAATACTTCACCTGTTTGAGACGTTTTCAAATTCAAAATTGACATAGATACATTTAGTTTTAATCATTGCAATGATGAAATATTGTTAACTATCTAAAAAACTAAAAGTACTACTAATTATAAGATTTACTATTTCATTATTAGTGAATAATAACAATTTTCGGTTTACTTATATCAATCTAAATCATTCCCCCCCCTACTACATACATGCGTGTGTGCTCATTTGTTTTTTAGATAATTGAGGGTAAAGTAAGGGGTTTTAAGTTTCAGATTTACAATTGTTTTATTTTGCCTCACATATTGCAATAATTTTTTATATTTCAAATATTTTCAGGTATACATCGAAAGATACTTGGTGTAAGCTGTAAAGAATACGAAGTTGTTTCTCTATTTTTTGCATGTATTTATTTTTTGTGTTCCGTCTTTTGTAAAGTTAACTAATTATACATTGTTATGCTGATTTGGGTATGGAATAATGGTTGTTTTGGTGGTTTGGATATTTATTGATGATTGTAATTTTTGTAGACAGGTTTAGATTTTTCTGGATGTCTATTTTTAAAGGAAATTTTGCCGAAATTTCTTGAAATTAGTAGTGACTAGATTGATGTTTTGGTGGTTGGATATGTGTTGATGATTGAGTATGTATTAATTATTTTGGTGGTGTGGTGAATTATGATAATAGTTATGTCTGATTGTAAGTTATTATAGGTTGCAAAGAGTTTTTAGGTAATGTAGTACTTTTTCGAATTTTAATCTAATTTTTTGTTTTGCCGTGCCTTCAGGCACGGGTTATCGCTAGTATATATATAAATAAGTAAACGCTTTCTGGATGTAAAATCCGTGCTCATCGAACAAAAAGTCGACAAGATTCATATATATATATATATATATATATATATATATATATATATATATATATATATATATATATATAGAAAAGCAATTAAACGCTCTCCACATAAGTCTCAGGCTCAATCGAGGCATAACTCGATAATGTTAGTCCAGTATAAAAATATATACATATATATAAGTATATATATCTGATAGAAATGAAAGCCACTTTAATCAAGTTCTACCATACGCACAACACGACTCTCAATGTGTAGAATAGTATCCGCCATATAAAAAGAGAGGCTTTATAGAGTGTAAGAAGGCTTACGTGTGAAATTTGCCAATGCAGACTTCTATGACTCTAAATGGATAAACACTCGGCTCTCAACCGGTAAATATATGATCGTATATATGGCTAATAGGTGTTTAAAAATAGGTAGCACTCAATAGAGGGTGTGTATAAAGCCAATTGGACAGGGCTTCCTCGCCTTTTCTCTCCCTAAAATGGCTAGCCCAAGCTCCATATATATAGAAGCGATGGTCATGAGTTTACTGCAGGTAGCCTCTGATACACTGCGGTGGTCGTGGTGCATCCAAGACCTCGCGAGTTTCTGTTGTCTCGAGACGTGCACTCGTGCAATGTAATGTCTCTCTTTCGAACTTGCGAAACTTCAATCGAGCATCCGAACGAGCAAGGTGTACAAGACCATCTTCGGACTGCTTTTGTCGAGAGTTACGCAATGACATGGATCTTGCCCTTTTTGATTCCAGGAAGATGGGTCCATGACCGAAATAGCATTCCCGGGTTGCTATCAGGCAATCCGGTGAGCTGTTTCGCGTAGTTTTCACTCCAAAGTTAAGATATGAGTCTTGTGGGACTAATTTTGTATAAATTTGAGTTGGCATGAGTGTATTTGATTTGAAGTGAAGTTGAGTTAGCAAAAAATGACCATTTTGCCCCTCCCAAGGTTATCTCTGGTTTTCGCACAGTTGTAGCAGGTTTTTCCAAGGGTTATCTTTGAGATGGTCATGATGTTGACTCTGAATGTACTCAGGGTTATCTCTGAGGTTGGAATTTATGTTGTGGTCCTCTAGGATTACCTCTGTAGTGTGAAAAAGACGTTTTTCTTCTTCTGCACTGTTAGTAACAGGAAAAGAAAATTTTGAGTGTCTACAGTTATTATGGAGTATTATTGAATTTGGATAAACCGAAATACGAATCCCTAATATTTGTCCTTCTGTCTCACTTGATTTGTTCTCTAAAATGTTTTTCATCATCCTCAGTCCTTAATGGTGATACTTGATGAATATCTTTGACCTGTAGTGCAAAGATGAATGATTACCTAATGAATATCTTTGGCCCGTAGTGCAAAGATGAATAGGTGTCGAGATGAACATGGCCAACTGGTGATACAAATGAATATCTTTAGCCCGTAGTGAAAAGATGAATATTTGATTCAAGATGTATATTGATTGATGTTATAGGGATAAAATATTGATGATGGACTTTTAAATTCATAGATGATAGTAGATTTCATTCTCTACTTAACTCTTCTAATGAATTGTTGTTTCCGCTGCAGTTGTTGATCTAAAACTTATTGTCGATTATATTATATCAGATTTTTCCCTGTTGAAGACTAAGGATAATTTGTTGTATATTATCTTAGTCATAATATTCTTTACTGGGCTAGTTGAGCTCACCCTTTTCCTTTTTGTTCCATTTTTCTTCTCAGGAAGCGAGAACATAGCAGGAACCAGTCGGGGTATAGAGTGATGGTCTTAGACAATTGTTTTAGCAGTCCTCACTATTTTTTTTGTAAAATAGTGCATCAATAATTGTAATGAGGACTTTATTTGGGTGTGGATATTGTCTAGAAGACAATATTTGTATTTAAACTCACAGTATGTGTTGTCGTATTTTGCATGACAATTGTAAAAAAGTTGTAGTTATTTTCTGTGCCATGTATTTGGCGACTCAAAATGGGTGATGTATACATATTTTGGGGGTGTCACAATTGGTATTAGAGCTTAGGGATATGGTCTCTGGCGGAGATCGGGGAATAGAACTAGGAGGGGACGAGTAAATCCTTCTCTAGTGTGTCTTACCTAAGCTTATTTGTTGGTCGATGATAATATAGGGATATTATGTGATATGTTAATTTGTTTAATTAACCCATGTTTTATGGCAGTTTTTAAGAATGGCAGCTGAGAACGTTAACAATGGAGTCTATGAGACTGTGGAACAACCTTTGATTACCAACCAAGAGAACGTTCAACAGGAAGGCAATATTCCTCCTGTAAACAACACTACCGAGCAAACGATGAATGATGCGATGTTTAGAAGCTTTTTGCAGTTCATGCAAAATCAGACGAGGGAGACTTGTGTACAAAGTATGGGTTGAAATGATAGCAACGTACGGTTTGTCACAGCCAAGCAGTTCAAGGAGTTGGGACCACCAGATTTTTGGGGAAATCCCGATCCGATTAAGGCGGAAACGTGGGTTAAGAAAATTACCAAGATATTCAATGTCTTGGGCTGTACGGAGGAACATAAGGTTCCATTCGCCACCTTTATGTTTCGTGGTGAGGCAGATTACTGGTTGAAATCTGTGAAGCGTACCCAGCCAGCCGCACTCAACATGTCTTGGGAAAAATTTCAGAAACTGTTCAATGACAAGTACTTTCCTGAAAGTATTCGTCATATGAAGGAGGTAGAGTTTATTATACTGGAACAGAACAACATGACGGTGTCCTAGTACGAGGCAAAGTTCACGGAGGAATAAAATGAGGAACATTACCGAGATTGCTCATCCAGGTTTGCACCTCTTTTGGTAGAAAATGAGAAACGTATGACGCGGATGTTTCTGAGAGGTGTAAAACCCGAGATTCGACAATATCTTATCTCATAAATTTTCTTTATATTCAGATGTTGTAAACAGGGCTCAATTATTAGAGCGTGTTAATGAGTATGTTCAACCAAGGGACCACAACCAGAGGTCATCTGGTGGTGGCAATGATCGATCGAGCGATGATAACCAGTGAGGGGGGAAGAATACGGACAAAGCTGTAACCACTCGGGTGGTAATCGTGGCCATGATAATAGGAGAGGTGAGTCAAGTGGAAATTTCAAAAAGAGGAGATTCAACAATGACGGGAAGACATCAGCAGCAGCACCAACACAAACAACAAATTCTAGGGGAGGAGAACGACCGCCAGTTAGATGCTACAGATGTGGAGAGGAGGGACACATAAGTCCAAACTGTTCACAGCCTTCCAAGGTGTGTTTTAATTGTTGAAAATACGGTCACATAAACCGGTTTTTTCTGGTAGTGAAGTCAAAGTCGGTGGTTCAGGGAAGGGCGTTTGTCGTGACTGGCCAAAATGCGAGAAACCTGAACGAGGTGATCACGGGTAAGCTAATCTTGAACTCTTACGAAGTTTATACGTTACTAGATATCGGTTCTACGCATTCTTTTATCTCTACTGCTTGTGCTCAATTTTTAAACTTGACTCCTGAGAAATTAGACTTTAACTTATCTGTTAAAACTCCGTTTGGTGAAACCTTTGTTACATCTACAGTTTATAAATCTTGCTTGATCCAAGTTGGCACAATCACATTACCTGTTGATCTTATCTCTTTAAAGATACTTGCATTTGATGTGATTTTAGGGATTGATTGGTTAACCACTCATCATGCTAAAATTGATTATTTTCGTAAGGTTGTTAGTTTTCATATTCCTAACCAATCTGTTATATGAATTCTAGCAACTAAACCACTAAAATCAGTCACTGTCATATCAAGCCATAAAGCTATTCGTTTATTAAAAAACGGATGTCAAGCTTTCTTAGCCCATATTATGGACTTGAACAAAAGCACGTCAGATTTGAATAATATTCCTGTTGTTAATGAATTTCCTGACGTATTTCCAGAAGAACTTCTTGGTCTACCCCCAGAACGAGAAGTTGAATTCTTTATTGATCTTGAACCGGGTACAAAGCCCATTTCTAAAACCCCATATCGAATGGCTCCTATTAAACTTCAGGAGTTAAAAGTTCAACTACAGGAATTGTTAGACATCGGTTTCTTTCGTCCTAGTACATCCCCTTGGAGTGCTCTTATTTTATTTGTAAACAAGAAAGACGGGAGTATGCGATTGTGTATTGACTACCGGGAATTAAACCATGTCACCATCAAGAATAGGTATCAGCTACCTCGCATTGATGACCTGTTTGACCAGTTGTAAGGAGCACAATTCTTTTCAAAGATCGATCTTCATTCTAGATATCATCAGCTAAATATTAAAATTGAGGATATTCCAAAGACTGCCTTCAGGACTCGGAACGGGCACTATGATTTCTTGGTCATGTCTTTTGGATTGACTAATGGTCCTGCTGCTTTTATGGATATGATGAACCATGTATTCAAGGAATATTTGGATCAGTTCGTTATTATCTTCTTTATTGATGACATCCTCATCTATTCCAAAAGCCGTGAAGATCATGAGCACCATTTGAAGCTGGTACTTCAAAGACTTCGTGACAACAAGCTATATGCCAAGATGAAGAAATGCGAGTTCTGGCTTAAGGAAGTAGCATTCCTTGGGCACGTGGTGTCAAAATATGGAGTATCTGTTGACCCGGCGAAGATTGAAGCAATACAAAGTTGGGAGCAACCGAAGTCGGTGACCGAAGTGCGTAGCTTTTTAGGCGTAGCAGGTTATTATCAGAGATTTATGGAAGGATTTTCTTGAATCACTACTCTATTAACTCAACTGACTCAGAAAGATATAAAATTCGTATGGAGCGAGGAATGCGAGAAGAGTTTCCAAGAGCTCAAGAGGAGACTCATTTTGGCACCTATTCTAACAATACCATCTGGTTCGGATGGATTTGTTATCTACAGCGATGCTTTAGGAAAAGGGTTAGGATGTGTTCTCATGCAACATGGGAAAGTCATAGCCTGTTCCTCGCGATAACTCAAAGAATATGAGAGGAATTATCCTACTCAAGTTACGGGTTAGCGTGATCATTTTTATGCGTTGAAAATCTGGAGACACTACCTGTATGGGGAGAAAGTGGAGATTTATACGGATCATAAAAGCCTGAAATATTTCTTCACCCAAAAGGAACTCAACATATGGCAACGACGTTTGCTCGAGCTGTTGAAGGATTACGACCATATCATTTAATATCATCTTGGAAAAGTAAACGTTATAGATAACGCATTGAGTAGAAGATCATTTGCGGGTACGAGTGCAATGTTGTTAACACAAAGGCCTATTTTGTACGACTTACAAAGGGTGGAGATAGAGTTAAAGGCTCCAAGTACTCACGTGGTGATATCAAACATACGAGTAGAACCGACTTTAATCGATAAAGTTAATGCTGCTCAAGCTACGGACCTGGAGCTGATGCGTATGAAGAAGAAAGTGCAAGAAGGTGCTATTCCAGAAGCAGGAATTGATGAAGAAGGAATACTTTGAGTCAACTCCAGATTTTGCGTTCCTAACGATTCTAACTTGAAGCATAGAATCATGATGGAGGCACACAACACACCATTTGCAATCCATCCTAGGAGTACCAAAATGTATCATGATCTTCGACATACATTTTGGTGGAACAATATAAAGAGAGAGATCGCGGAGTTTATCTCGAGGTGTTTAACCTGTCAACGTGTAAAGGCAGAGCATCAAATGCCAAAGGGTCCATTGCAACCACTTGAGATTCCAAAATGGAAGTGGAACACATTACTATGGATTTCGTTACGGGTCTTCCCAAGGTTTCTCAAGGTATAAATGTGATTTGGGTTATTGTTGATAGATTAACCAAGTCTGCTCATTTCTTGCCTATACGTGAGACTTATTCCCTTGAACATCTTGCTCATATGTATGTGAATGAGATTGTGAGATTGTATGGCATGCAAGTATCCATAGTTTCAGATCGTGACCCAAGATTCACTTCACGAGTTTGGGTTAGCTTGCAGAAAGCTATGGGCACGAATTTATGATTAAGTTCGGCATACCATCCTCAAACGGACGGACAATCAGAGAGGACTATACAAACTCTTGAAGATCTATTAAGACTCTGTGTCCTAGACTTCAAAGGGAGTTTGGATAAGTATTTATTATTGGTGGAATTCTCTTACAACAATAGTAATCAAGCAAGTGTAAGTATGGCTCCATTTGAAGCCTTGTATGGGCGAAAGTGTCGCTCTCCAATATGTTGGGATGAGGTGGGTGAAGCAACATTGTTGGGACCAGAGTTGGTACGTATGACTACGGAAAAGATTCAAACAATTCGACAAATGTATACAAACGGCACAGGATTGACAAAAGTGTTATGCGGATCTTCATCGAAAGGACGTTGAATTTGGTATTGGGGATCATGTACTGTTACATATTGCTCCATGGAAGGGAGTTACAAGATTCAGGAAGAAAGAAAAGCTCAATCCACAATTTATTGGTCCATTTCAGATTCTTAACCGAGTAGGAAATGTGACCTATAGACTCATGTTATCTCCAAGCATGTCTCGTGTTCATAATGTTTTTCACATATCTATGCTTCGTAAATATGTGAAAGACCCAAACCACAATATTGAGTTAGATCTTGTATATGAAAGAGCATGTCCTGCGCACCAAGGTTATACCACAAGTTAAGGTTTTGTTGAAGAACCATGCTATTGATGAAATGACCTAGGAGTTGGAATCAGAAATGAAAGCGAGGTACCCTCACCTTTTTGAAACACCAGGTATGTACGTCAATTCCGAGGACAAAATTTCATAAGAAGGAGAGGTTGTAAGACCCCAACTTATTATGAATAAAATTAAATTTTCTCTATTTATTATCTTGAAATAATGAGTTAATTTGATATAATACTTTGGTTATGGGTGAAATGTGCAAATTTTACAAAATAAGCAAGTGGTTATAAAATATTCATTTTTATCGGGGAATATTCATACGACAGTATGACTATTCGTGGGCCCTCATAATGATTAAGCTGCCGGATGAAGAAAAGCGACAAGTTTGAGTTTTTATAAATAACGGCGTAGTTATTCTGAATTAACACTTGTTGGAATACCCTTGGTTAAAATAAAATAATACGGCGTGGTTGCACAAGATAGACACGATATTACGCATGTATTTTTGAATTATTAATTCTTACATAAGAAGGCACTACTCAATAATTGTTACAATAATAACTGTTCAATATTTTATTTTATTGATTCAATAATTGCTGTGTTGATATTTTATATTATTGTTGTTTCAATAATTTTCTCTGCACAGTATTTCCCATTATCAGATCAATAATTCATATTATTTGAATAATATTATTAGATAGCATTATTGGCAATGTCTAGAAAGTTCTGTCTAAGGAGAGGTTTGGTCACCTAATTGCGCACCAGTAAGGAGAAATCCTTATTGGAAAGCCCCCTCTTTCTTGAGAATAGCCTGGTGCTCAAATTTTATTTTAAATATGGTGGGTGGTAATAGTAGCAGTTAAAGCCATCACGTAGTAGGTCAAGTCTTCTTCGGCGTGCTAACATTTTCCTATAAATAGGTGATTAGGTTAGAATTGAAAATCACACCAAAAACATAAGCTTTCTCTCTTTCTCTCTCTATATTATCGAGCGCATTTTGTGAGTATTTAGATACTTTAAGAGTTTCTATTCAGTACAAGTTTCATTCAGCATCACATCCGACCTTTCATTCTGAAATAATGTTTCTTTGAGGTAAGGGATGTTGTTTTCTTCTTAAATGATATTATTTTCTTCAATATCATTATGCAGAGATATTGTTATGAATTTTATTGTGGAATTTCTACCTTTTTGTGTCGGGGTTACTATTCACGTATACGACACTATTCACAAATACAACACTATTCACCAAAAAAATAAAATTTTCTCTTTTTCGTCCTTGATGTCTTTTATGGTTACTATCTTTGATTGTATCCATGTTTTGATCTTTATTTTTGAATTCTACTTCACACTTGGTTATTATGGAGTATTATTGAATTTGGATAAACTGAAATATGAATCCGTAATATTTGTCCTTCTGTCTCACTTGATTCGTTCTCTAAAATGTTTTTCATCATCCTCCGTCCTTAATGGTGATACTTAATGAATATCTTTGGCCTGTAGTGCAAAGATGAATGATTACCTAATGAATTTCTTTGGCCCGTAGTGCAAAGATGAACAGGTGTTGAGATGAACATGACCAACTGGTGATACAAATGAATATCTTTGGCCCGTAGTGTAAAGATGAATATTTGATTCAAGATGTATATTGATTGATGTTACAAGGATAAAATATTGATGATGGACTTTTAAATTCATAGATGATAGTAGATTTCATTCTCTACTTAACTCTTCTAATGAATTGTTGTTTCCGCTGTAGTTGTTGATCTAAAACTTATTGTCGATTATATTATATCAGATTTTTCCCTGTTGAAGACTAAGGATAATTTGTTGTATATTATCTTAGTCATAATATTCTTTACTGGGCTAGTTGAGCTCACCCTTTTCCTTTTTGTTCCATTTTTCTTCTTAGGAAACGATAACATAGCAGGAACTAGTCGGGGTATAGAGTGATTGTCCTAGACAGTTGTTTTAGCAGTCCTCACTATTTTTGTAAAATAGTGCATCAATAATTGTAATGAGGACTTTATTTGGGTGTGGATATTGTCTAGAAGACAATATTTGTATTTAAACTCACAGTATGTGTTGTCGTATTTTGCACTACAATTGTAATAAAGTTGTAGTTGTTTTTTGTACCATGCATTTGGCGACTCAGAATGGGTGATGTATACCTATTTTAGGGGCGTCACAAACTACCAATGAATAGGCTCATCAAAACTGAATAGTACTCTATCAATGATAACCAAAAACTGGAATCCAAAATATGGAATATACGTAACTGAGGGTCATAAGACCATGAACTATGTCCACAGTTGCTAATAATCTTTCAACTCTAACTTTAACAGTCATAAGACTATAAGGACTCCTCATACCTAGGGGGATCAGCCCTTTGTACAATGTATTATGCGTAAACATTTCAACGCTAAGCGTAAATTATCCCCTAATAATAGGGTTGTTCATCTCAGTATTTAGAGTACAAGTCCGTCCTAAAGTAAGTTTGGTTTGGATACATTTCAAGGGTAATTTAAAATTCAATGGTCTTCAAATAAGGATTAGTTGAATAAAATATTGATAATCGTCATGCAATGGAATAATCATAACCGAATCGACATTGTAAATTAGGGTCATGCTTTAGGAATAAACTAATAGCATAAACGTTGAATAATCATAAAGTGTCTTGCTTGAACAATATTAAGTCAAGGTTATTTAGTATTGGGTACTAAGCATGCATAACAAATAGTACTTTAAACAATAAAACTTGTTCAACATGAGTATATTGGAATATGTAAACTTGCATGCTAGATAGCAAGTTAAAGACAAGAATAACTTTTTCAATATCAGAATAAGATCTAGATTTAGAAATCATAAACATACTAGATACAAGAACTTGCTCAATAGTAAGAATAAGCTTGCACAATGTAATAAATGAACTATCTCAACGAAAGTGTAGAGTTAGGAAACTTGCTCAACGTAAATGTAGAGTTAGAAAACTTGCTCAATGTAATAAGATAAGGTTTAGAAACTTGCCTCGAGCGTAAGCTATAATATTACACTAACGTTCACCTACACATAGGTTTATGTTAGGAATAAGCATGTGAATGATATTCCTATTTACATATGATTTGATTATGATATATATATATATATATGAATGAATATGAAAGTATGCTTGTATTAAGAGAAGCTGTAAAGTCCTCTGATAGATTATAGAAACATATGTACAAGGACTTAGAATGAATTGATCAAATATGTTAGGTTGATCCTACATAAGCTAAACAACTTTGTAAAGTCTTTAAAAAGAAATGATGTACAAGGACTATAAGTATAGAAAGATCAAGCATGTTAGGTTGATCTTATGATGTAATAGATAGGCTTGTCTAATCGTCGAAACCTTTGCACTGAAATCGTGATGCGCCAGAGAGTCAAGGAAAACTCGAGAGCTATCAAGGCTAAATCGTAGTCTGCAAGATAGTAGATCTCAGAGTTCGTAGACTTCCAGGAGAGATGAGGAAGGATCGTAGTGTGTCAAGTAGCACTTCCTCGAAGCTATAGTCTATTGAGGAAGTCATGTTCATAATCGTAAAGAAAGCCTGCCTACAAGCCGACCGAGCATCTGCTAAAGCCAAGTCAAGAATCATAGACTACACTCACAGTTGTAGAGTCTACTGATCGTATCAAAGGCAAAGATCGTAGTCAAGCAACATCAGATGAAGACAACAAGCACAACGACAGAAATCATAGAGTTTCAAGATCTGATCTCGGAGTCATAGTGTCTGCACAACCGAAGCTGAATCGTAGAGTGTAGAACTGAGACTTCATCAGATGTGCTCACAACGCCAAGGTAGAATCGTAGAGCTAATACTATTCTCAACAAATGAGCACTCCCAGAATATCTAAAGGGATGAAGCCTCTGGTTGGTACTGCAAAGATACATCCCACCTGAAGGAAACAAGAGCACTCAACGAATGGCATGCAAGCTATCAGAAGATCTAAGCATCAACCCAATCAGCATCCAAATTGAGTTGTGAAGCCATTCTAGATGAAGTCTTCCACAAGATAATCATAAGAAGACTTCAGTAGCTGACTAAGGAAAGTCAGCAGGTGCAGTAGATGTTAAGTGGTAAGATGACAACAATCTTGGAAGTAACCAGGATCGTAGTGTTTGCCAAACAAAGAAAGAACTGATGGAGTGTACACATAGATACTGGTCAGTTTTTGAAGAACAAGGATAAAGTGATTAAGCATTGGGTCAGTCCATTGATGATAAGTGAACGAGAGATCACAAGGAGAAAGCAAGCTGGACACGCCACAAATCTAAAGTGTTTTTCTCTCTAGAAGGGGCCAAAGCTAGAAGTCAAGCCATCAGTATCTGAGAACAGTCGAAGCAAACAAGAAATGTTGAAGCACTGCACAATAGAAGGAAGAGGTGTTCTACACTGAAGATCAAATGAACACTCTTCAAAGATCGTAGTGTTGTCTCTACATGTCAAATGAGCAACTATCAACTAGACACTAAGATCAGGTCCAAGAAGATGTGCATCAGAATCGTAGAGTTCGAACAACGGAGGATTAAAGCATTGGCAACGGTTCAATCTGAAGGTTGGTATTCGGACAAGAGCTTATTGAGAGTATTGATGAAAAAGGACAACCTCTGATCTAGAAATCAGAAGGGGGAAATAAAGTCGTCGAACTGCCCGAGATATAAAAGTAACATCTCTGATGGGGTAGGTGAAAGAGTAGACTGCAATGTCAGAAAGTCATATCATGTCACATCTGCAGTCTACACCAAATAACTCGAGATCTGCGTGGCAATTCAAAAAGCTTTTAATGGCTACTTTCCAATGGGAAGATTGGGAAGTATTATAAATCAACAGAGCTTCAAAGATCAAAAAAAGGTCGATGATTGCAAAGTAGCAAAACCGTTGAGTAGTTGGAGTGCTTCTGTTGACTCTACGAGTTTCATCAGAGATTAACAGAACAAGTCTTAGTGACAGTGATACTACATAGGTGGAAGTGAAGCAGCTTTGTAGAAGGACTTAAATAGACTAAAGCTTCACTCAATAAAGATGAGAATGCCATTGAAGATGGAAGCCAAGCTGAGAGGTGAGAAGGCCAAGAAGATAGCATTCAGAAAAGTGGCAAGAATACAAAGAAGATCAAAAGAGCCACTCTACAGATCACCATAAACCAAAAGCTGAAAAAGAACAGAAGCAGAATCATGTCTGCAAAACATTCAAGAAGGTTTCAGGGTTTGCTAAGTGCCAGACGAAGTCTACCAAAAGCTCAGAGACTTAGCAAATCTAGATGGTGATTGTGCACAGCTGACATCAAATGAAGATGAGCAGAAAGGACTAAAAGATCAGCTGCACCAGAAAAGATGTGGTCCAGACTCAAAGTAGAATACAAAGAGGACCACACCAAGCTGCTAAGTACATAAGATGTTCAAGCTTAAAGACATCTTAGCAGCTAAGCACCAACAACAACAACAAGAAGAAGCCAGGGCCTGAGGGGTCCTTGTCTAGAGGGACTAAATGAAGTTCCAAGCCTACTGGGCTTGAAGAGTTCCTAGGGAACTAGAGGAGTTCCAAGGCTGCTGGCCTTGAAGAGTTCTTAGTGAACTGAAGTTCCAAGGCTGCTGGCCTTGAAGGAATCTTTGTGATTCAGGGTGCTTCCCTTCCTTAGTGGAAATCTTGCTAGTTGAAAGCAGAAGATTGGATTAGGAGCTTGAGTCTCTGAACCACATAAAACCCCTCGTGTCTTTTACTTTATGTCATTTACATTATGTACATTAACTGCTATAACTACTATATAAGTTTTAACTGCTTACTACTGAGTTAACTCTATGAACAATGTATGTCTGATTATGAATATATCAATGAAGGGGATCTTTTACTTATTCCGTTGTGCTTGAAAAGATTCTTATGTTTGTCATATGCTAATTCATGAGCAATACAAAATAAAAGGAAAAGTATTTGAAATTAAAAAGGATCTATTCAACCTCCCCCCCTTTAGATATATATTGTGCCTATTGGGAAATAACAATTGGTATCAGAGCTGGTTCTCGTGCTATATTCAAAAGCTAATCGCTTTGAGTCTGATCCTAGGCACAAACATTGTTCTAAACTTGGTTTAGTATTAAGTCACTTGTTATATGCAGATAAGCTCACATGTTGGAAATATTGTGTACAGGTAAATGTGTATATACACCTAAAGCTGCTCAGATTGGTCCATATTCTTGATTGTCATATCAACAAGACTAATCCTTGCTCGCTGTCAATCTTGTAGTCTGAAGACCAGGTTAGAAAGCTCAGAAGACATCAACAGAAAAGAGTCAAACAACCACTAGCCTGAAAAGATGAAAAGGCCACACATACTAAGAAATGCTTGTCTGGAGAAGAAAGAAGAACTTCTCAAACATGTATCTGGCCAACCAGCAGCTGAATGTAAGCCTTATGAACTCAAGGATGACGAAGAACTAAAGATGTTGATACTCTCTTAGCTTACATCTTCAAGACCATGGCTGATTGATTGAAGGTTAACTGGAGCAACTAGATATCAGGAGAAAATGAGAAACTATACACATCAATGCTTAAACTCAATATATCTAAGATAAATGACTGTTAAGAAACTAACAGTAAAAAGGTATGGTTCCTCACTAATATAAATATGTAAATCATGATTGCACCTCCTTGTGAACTATAACAACATTCTTTCAAGGAATCATAATCTACCTAAAAAGGTGAATAGAGAAAGTACACTAAGGGTGGAAACTCTAATGCCTATAAACTTTCTCTCCATCCAAGTTTTAGGTTGAAGATGACATCTTGAAAGAAATCTGTAATGGGTCATAAGAGCATCACAGGTTTTATGTGAAGTAATCTTTGGTGATGGGTTAGTATGTATGTACAACCTATGGTCTAAGTGTTTAATGACACATAGAGTATGATCCGTTGTATAAGAGTATCTTGAAGATTAGTAGAAACTGATCTCCTCCATGAATCAACCAGATACAAATAAATCGTAGAGTTGATTCTCATTTTGTGAACATTTAAACCCTTTGAACATAGCCTATCCAATGATGAAACCATCAAAGAAAAGGAGTGCTTTATTAAAATAACAAATCTTACACACACTCACCATCATGCATCTCAAAATGTATTATCTAAATTAGTTACATGCATATGACTGGTGGTGATTAAAATGATGATTATCCAAGTATATGAGGAACAGGGATTTAGAAAACTAACCTAGCAGGACCCATTTAATTATGGGTGCCAAAATAGAAATGTATCTAACCTGCAGGTACCTGGTATATCTGGTCACACTAAGGAATGCTGAAGAAGAAGACTTCAGTCAAGAAGATTCAACTAGCAGAAGGCTTAAGACTGTTCAGAAATGATTATGATAAAACTCATATATGTCAAAGCCTGTTCTTGAAGACCCGCTAAGCTGATCTGAATAAAGCTCACATAGCTGCTGATCTTGATATAGAATCAGGCCATTCAACCAAAGATGAAAAATGATCTTAGATGCTCAAACATGCAAAGCATGTCATAATAGAAGAATCCCCAAGGAAGCTCACCACAAAGGATCATCAAACATCAAACATGAGGAACTCATTATGGGAGCAGAATTTCACGAGCACAAGATGACAAAGAAGACTACGTTCGTAGTACTATCAAATGATGGTAGAATGATCAGTCTTGGAAATATCCATGTCTACGATGTAAATAGATTTGACTATCACTAGTAATTCCAGTCAGAAGGAGATATGCAGGGATGCCTCCTAATGCACATGAAGAAAAGGAAATCACACCTCACTGAAAAAGACAGCATCAACCATGGGGGAGCAGTGATCTGTTAAGGAACAACAACACTGAGATATTCTTTGTGACTGATGAACCAAATAAAGATCCATAGTCAGTAAGAACGTCTCAAAATGCACTACTGATAACCTATCAGCCACCCAACTCAAAATCGTGGAGTGCCCACGATCAAACATTTGGTCATAGTGTAAGTACAGGAGGACACCACGATTATGCAAATGCAATTGTCTAAAGTTGGTAGAGGACCTTCCCATCAGAAAGGGTCAAATGAGATATTAGTGCAAATTACTTCTAAAGTACTTCATCTGGAAAAAGCCTCAGGGAAAAACCTGACCCTTAGCTCCTTCTAAGAGATTGGCCCTTCCTAAGCTACCTTAGCCCAGAAGGATTGCTTGATCAAGTTCATCTCAAGGACCAAGACAGTCAATGTAACACCCCAATATCTATACTCCCACGGTATCTGATATGGTGTTTACAGAAAATTAACATAATGCATTTAAATCTATACACCCATGGTATCTGATTACAAGATTACATTAAATAGAAGGACTATCAGATATAATTCCCATATATCCAAAATTCATAGTATCCCATAACAAATATCAATTCTCAAGAGAACTATTACTGTGTTTGGATACCCTCACTTGGATATATGAACTGTATCTATGACTAGAGTCTATCTATCCGAAATTCAGAGTACTAGTAATAACATGAACAGTCCATATTACCAATACCCTCACCCAGATGTATAGTCTATACCAAGCGAATTTATACTATCGTACCGATAGTAACTATCTATCCGAAATCCAGAGTATCAATAACAACAAGAATAGTCCGTGCTATTAATACCCTCACTCAGATAAATAGTTCCCAAGGAACTCAACTAGATTTGAAGAAGTCTAATTTTACTTCTATATATGTAAGAAAACACGGTTGCAGAATTAAAAGATGTTATATATATATATATATCATAATATTAAGATTCGATTACATGATTCTCATAACGAGTTCTTATTACAAGGTATTCAAACAAACAAGAATATAATCTAATCTATGTAGGGACGCTTCCCTTTATCTACTCCAGATGTTCCAGGATTACCATCTAAAACTATAAAGGGAATAATTTGCAAGGGTGAGCTACGATAAGCTCAGCAAGTTTTGCATTTATAACAATATATAATTTTAAGAAATATAACAATTCAAAATTTCGACTGATAGTTGTTACAATTTCTGGATTTCTATTTATTTCAACCATTTCTGGATTTTTTCTTTATTTTTTGTCAGTCACACAGACTTAGAAATTTTGTTCAGATATGAGATAGGGGATCAGCCTATTCAACATCCTATGAGTATGCATCTCATCCTATTAGTGCTCAAATGCACCCAACATTAGTATCAATATATTCATTGACCATATCTCGATCCCTTACGGGATACCCAACTTCAGTATAGGATGTCTTACCAAAACAATTTGGTTTGACTCAACAATTTATGCTCAATAAACATTATCATATGAATAAAAAATTCATTTCTTAGTTATGCCGAAGCTATAGCAATAACTTTACAATAAGAAGGTAATTCAATTGTAGGTGTAGTATATTATATCAACAGCATATCAAGATAAAAATCTTGTCCAATGAATAAATAGGGTTTAAGAAATTTGCATAAGTAATAACTTGGGTATAGGAAACTTGCATAATGAAGAAATAAGTTTAGGGTTTAGGAAACTTTCCTGAGAGTAGATCAGTCAAGTTATGCTATTCAATCGTTAATAAATACCTACGATGTTCATACATATAATTCCAACACGTTAGTATTTATAATAATACTCAATTATATCATTTACATATGAACGGATTAGATTAATTAAGTTTTCTGATTAAAATACCTTTGATAAATGGACTAAATTTTATTTATAAAATTTAATTATCCTTATAATACCTTTTAGAAATTTTAAAGTATTTAAAACATTTATTTATCTTTTAAATAATTTTAAATCATTTATTTCTATTTATAAGTAATTAATATTTACTTAAAATTTACAAAAACATTGATTATTATTATTAAATAATTTATATTCGTTTATTATAATTTTATATCAATAATAATATTTTTCCATAATTATTTAGTATTTATAAATAATTATTCTAATTTCTTTAATAATAAGTTAATTATTAATAATATCTAAATAAAATAAAATAATTATTGAATTTAATTAAAAATATCGAAATTTAATTATATTTATTTAATATAATTTTAATTTACATTCTTATATTTATTTATTAATTATTTCTAATTTTTATAATTTATTTTTAAAAAATAATTTCTATCTGTCATTAAAGCCCTTCAAAGTGAAGAAAGTAAGTGTGTTAGAGAGCGTTCTTGAGTTCTGGGCAATTAGTTCGGTCATGGTCGAGTGACCAATTTGACCACTAATTAAAATGCTACTGATATTGATTTTTGGTTTAGTCAAGAGTTGATGTTGTAGTACTCATACAATAGTACAACATGAAACAAATTTAAGGCTTTAACCTACATATAACAAGAAGTTATAGAGGCACAAAGTCACTGTCAGAGCTGTTCTTGAGAAGTTATAGAGGTTCAAATGAACTTGTTTTCTTTTCCAGATTAAAGACATACTAACAGGCTACAAATACCAAATAATTAACAGACTAAAACATAAACACATATGAATCTATAGGCCCTGAAATTCGGTTGTCATACTTAGTTTTCAAAATTTTCGGATTTCTTAAAACACTTAATTAAGGCATCTAGATATTATGAAAACGTGTTCTACCAATCTAACATACTAATACATAATTCTAAACATCTAAACAACAAATCTAATATAGGATCAAAGAGCTAATTATGAACTAGGGTTTGTACCTTTTCTTGAATGATTTCGATTCTAGCTTCTGATATTGTTGCTGCTATCACCCAGGCTTGATTTGGTAAGTTTATAAGTGTATCCAGGCTTAGGAATTTCGTGAATTTGCTTAGCCCTAAGGTTCCTATTTATAGAATTCTTCAACTTGGCTTTTTGGTTATTTTTGTGCAACTTGCCTCTACAAATATCTGATTTGATGACTATTTTCATGCTTGGGAGTTAAAAGCATATCATGATTAGGTGTTAACATAAGCTAATTAGGTTAGTTTAGCTAATTAGGGTTAGGGTTTAGCTAATTAGGGTTAAGGTTTGTTAATCTAGGGTTGTTAACCTAAATTTCTCACTAATCCTAATAAGCACGACAAAGCGTTTTGTCAGTGTAAGCACGACAAAGCAACTTGTCAAAAATAATTTTATCGAAAAGTCCGATTACGAAAAAAATAAAATTAAGCACGAGGTGTCAAGCATGGCATTTTTCAGACAAAAATTTATTTGGTCAAATTTATTAAACAAAGTATATATATTAACACATAAGACATTAAGAATGGAGAAATTTTATTTATATAACGGGATTTTATACATACGAGTCTTATTAGAGTTTTGGGTTTTTACATTCACCCCCACTAATAAGAATTTCATCCTCGAAATTACGATACAAGTAAAGTAAATAAATGAGGATAATTCTCGCGCATTTTATCTTCAAGTTCCCATGTAGTTTCTTCAATGTTCTAATTTCTCCAGATTACTTTGACCGATGCTATCACTTTATTTCTCAAGACTTGCTCTTTACGGTCGACAATCTGCACATGTTCTTCTACATAAGAAAGATCTTCTTCTATTTGGATCTGCTCATATTCTATAACGTGTTTATAATCAGGTTTATATGGTCATAATACGGACAGATAAAGCATATTATAAATATGATTCAACTCAGGATGCAGTGCTATTTCATAAGCAACTTCACCAACCCTCCTTAAAATTTCAAAAGGTCCAATAAATCTTGGACTTAGTTTTCCTTTCTTGCCAAAACGTATCTTGCCCTTCCAAGGAGATACCTTCAAGAATACGTGGCTTCCTACGTTAAAGTTTCGTTGTTGACGATGTGGATTGGCATATTTTCTTTGTCGATCTTGAGATGCTTGTAATCATTTACGAATAATTCTGATGGTTTCAGTTGTTTGTTGAATTATTTCAGGTCCTAGCATTTGTCTTTCCCCGACTTCATCCCAACATAAAGGTGTTCTGCACTTCCTTCCATATAAAGCTTCATATGGTAGCATACCTATGCTAGCATGATAACTATTATTATAGACAAATTCAACTAAGGGTAACTGATCTTTCCAACTTCCTTTGAAGTCTATGATACAAGTTCTCAACATATCCTCTAATGTTTGTACGGTTCTCTCACTTTGTCCATCAGTCTGAAGATGATAAGTTGTACTCAATCTTAATTGTGTTTCTAAGTGTTTCTGAAGGCTTTTCCAAAAATTAGAGGTAAAACATGGATCTCGATCTGATACTATGGAAACAGGTACTCCATGCCTAGAAATAATTTCATTGATGTACAGTTTGGCAAGGTGATCTAGGTTATGAGTAATTTTAATAGGTAAAAAGTGAGCTGATTTTGTTAAACGGTCAACTATTACCCAAATGGCATTATGGCCCTTTTGTGTAGTTGGAAGACCAACAACAAAACCCATAGTTATATGTTCCCACTTCCACTCAGGAATTGGTAAGGGTTGAAGTAAACCACTCGGCTTTTGATGCTCAGCCTTAACCCTTTGACACGTGAGACATTTGCTTACCTATTTAGCTATTTCTCTTTTCATGTTCGACCACCAAAAGTGTCAACTTAAATCCTTATACATTTTTGTACTGCGAAGATGTATGGCAAATTTAGAATTTTGAGTTTCGTTTAAAATTTCATCTTTTAAAGCTTGGTTTACCGAAATCGATATTCTATTTTCATATCTTATTATTCCATCTGTATATATTCTAAATTTGTTATACTTGTCATGAGTTACATTAGACTTGTATTTATGACACTCTTCATCCTTCTCCTGTATCTCTTTGACTTTGTTAAGCAGAGATGAAACTCCCTCTAAAATATACAATTTTTGGGTATAGGTAGTTGGACATTCCACCTCAATTTCTAAATTTTCAAAGTCTTTTATTAACCTATCATTGGTGGTTAATACATTCAATTTTTCCTGATTTTTTCTACTTAACGCATCAGCTACGACATTGGCTTTACCGGGATGATATAAGATTTCACAGTCATAATCCTTTATCAGTTATAACCACCATCTCTGTCTTAAATTTAATTCCTTTTATGTAAAAATATATTTCAGACTTTTATGATCTGTATATATTTTGCACTTCTCCCCGTATAAGTAATGTCTCCAAATTTTTAGAGCAAAAACTACTGCGGCTAACTCTAAATCATGAGTAGGATACCTCTTCTCATAATCTTTGAGTTGTCGTGATGCATAAGCTATCACTTTCCCATGTTGCATCAACACACACCCTAAACCTCTGTGTGATGCGTCACTACATACTACAAGGCCTCCTGTATCATCTGGTAAAGATAACACTGGAGCCATGCTCAGTCGCTTCTTCAACTCTTGGAAGCTTTCCTCACATTTATCTGTCCGGACGTATTTCACCGTCTTTTGAGTTAAATTAGTTAATGGGGTTTTTATTTTTGAAAAATCTTTTAATTACCGACGGTAATAACCCGCTAAACCGAGAAAACTTAGTACTTTTGCTGGAGTTATTGGTTGTTCCCAGTTCACAACCGTTTCGATCTTAGCTGGATCTACAGATATTCCATTCTTGTCAATTATGTGACCTAAAAATTGAACTCTCTTTAACCAGAATTCACACTTGGAAAACTTTTCATAAAGTTGTTCCTTTTGTAATATCTCCAAAATGACTCTCAAGTGTTCAGTATGCTCTTCCCGTGTTTTCGAGTATACCAGAATATCGTCGATAAGCACCACAACAAATTTGTCCAAGCATGGTTTAAACACTCGATTCATTAAATCAATAAATGTTGTCGGTGCATTTGTTAATCCAAAAGACATTACAAGAAACTCATAATGTCCATAGCGTGTCCTAAACGTTATTTTCGGCACATCCTCCTTTCTTACCTTTAATTGATGTAACATGTTCTAAGGTCAATTTTTGAAAAATGTTCAGCCCCTTTTAATTGGTTAAAAAAATCATCAATCCTTGGTAAACGATATTTATTTTTAATAGTTAATTTATTTAGCTCCCTATAGTCTATACATAGTCTCATAGTTCCATCCTTCTTCTTTACAAACAACACTGGTGCTCCCCAGGGTGAAACACTAGGTTCTATGTACTTTTTATCTAAGAGTTCATGTAATTGTATAAGTAACTCTTTCAGCTCTATAGGTCCCATTGTACGGTGCCTTAGAAACTGGTGTCATTCCCGGTGCAAGATCTATAACGAACTCAATTTCCCTATCTGGAGGCAAACCTGGTAAGTCATCCGGAAATACATCGGGAAAATTCTTAACTATAGGTATTTGATCTAGTTTTACTACATCCTGTCGAGTACCAACTATATAGGCCAAATATCCTAAACAACCCTTTCTAAGTAATCTTTCTGACTGAACTATAGTTAAACATCGAGATTGCTTAGGTGAACAACTACCGTTAAACACTACCTTTGACTTGAAGCGATTGAAAAGGTTTATCGTTTTGATGACAATCAATCATCGCGCGTTATGATTAACTAACCAATCCATTCCTAAAATTACATCAAATTTTCCCAATGAATTTGTAACAACCCCAAAATAGGTTCATTCCATCCAACCCATTACGAGTGCGCCAAATATATGAATGCGAAAAATAACTACAACTTTATTACAACAATTGTCGTGCAAAATACAACAACACATATCTTTGTGAGTTTGGATACAAATATATACCAAGCTATGTACGTCACAATGACACCTTACATAAAGGTATAGTCAAAAAGCATTTTAGAAATTAGAATCTTTGGGAAGTGCTCAAGAAACCTTCATACATGGGAGGCCATGCTTTTAGGTTATGGTAGATATCATATGGCCCGCAAATTATCCTTGGTTGACCCAATAAACCCCAAAGAAAAGCGAGAAGATTACTATCATATTCTTCCCAATGGTGAGTCTTCTCTTGACATATCATTATCTCCATTGTCTCTAATTGGGTATTATACTCCAAACAAATACCAAGATTATATAGGTAGTGCTTGTAAATATACTCGGCAAGTGGATGAGCACAACCATGTCTTATGATAACACGAGGTTGTATGTCATTAGACATCTTGTATGATAGTGACAAAACACCCTTCAAGTTAAATTCACCTCACCCTCAACATCTATAGACCACCACTCTATTCCTACGCTATCCCCGCTCGACCCGATTACACTTTTATTACAGAAAGGAATTGTGAAACAAAAGGGTGAGCCTGACTAGCTCGATAAAGAATATTATGACTAAAGATAAATAAATTATCAATAGTCTTCATCGATAATAAATCGAGATTTAGAACATATGGTAGATGATAAAACTTTTCAACCATAGTTGCGTGAATGAAGCGATCCATTAGAAGAGTCGAATAGACTATAAAGTCTATTGTCTTCTCCATGTTAAAAATCCACCAACAATGTTTTATCCTTGTAACATCAATCAACAATTCACATCCAATCACGTGTATAACTTCATAATCGTAATTGTAGTTCTAAATTCCTTTCCTCATCCAAGACAAAGATAATTTTCATCACTTGTCTTTACGAAACATCGAGAGATCATGGTTATACCAAATCACGGTTCTGTTCATAATCATACTAATAAATTCATCTTTTCACCACGGGCCAAAGATATTCATCAGCAGTTCATCTTTACCTCTACTGTGCTAAAGATATTCAACAACAGGTCATCTTTGCATTCTGAGCCAAAGATATTCATCAATAATTCATCTTTGCACTCTGAAGCTAAAGATATTCAACAACGGTCATCTTTGCATTTCGAGCAAAAGATATTCATCAATAATTCATCTTTGCACTCTTAGGCTAAAGATATTCAACAACAGGTCATCTTTGCATTACGAGCAAAAGATATTCATCGATAATTCATCTTTGCACTCTTGGCTAAAGATATTCAACAACAGGTCTCTTTGCATTACGAGCAAAAGATATTCATCAATAATTCATCTTTGCTCTCATTTAAAGATATTCATCGATTAGTCATGTTCATTTAAACACTGTTCATCTTTACTCTGAGCCAAAGATATTCTTGAAAATCATTCATCTTTGCATTGATTTTATCCACGTCCAAAATACCTCAAAAATAATCATAGTGGTGTAAAATTCAAGAATGATCAAAACATGGATACAATCAAAGCTAGTATCCAAAATAGATATTTTAGAGCGAAAAGAAAAATTTTCATTTTTAGGTGAATAGTCTAGTATTAAGTGAATAGTCTTAGTATCGTGAATAATAACTCAGACACCAAAAGATAGAAATTCCACAAAAAACATCTTCACGCTTCATGAATAGTACTGCGTGAATAGTAACTCGTGAATAGTAACTCATGAATAGTAACTTCGTGAATAGTAACTCATGAATAGTAACCCCAGAAGCATGAAAAAGTTCCAAATTTGATAAAAGTTTCAACGATATTTGACGTAATGATATTGAAGAAATAATATCATCGAGAAGAAAATAACATCCCTTACCTCGAAAGGCAGTACTTCTAGTTGAAACACGGATATAGTCTTTGAAGGAACTTGCCTTTGTCTAACAATACCAAAGTATACTCAAAATACTCACAAGAATACGCTCGATAATATAGAGAGAAAAGAGAAAAACTTGTTTACGGTGTGTTTTCAATTCTAACTTAGCCCTCTATTTATAGGAAAATGTTAGCACAAAAGGCGGACTTAACACGCAACTTTGATGGCTTTACACCGCTACTATTCCACCCACCAAAAATCAGCCATCTTCCCCAACAACCAAGAGTGGGGCCCACTCAATTCTAGAATTTTCCACCAAAACCTAATTTAGAATCGATTACCTCTTAAAATTCATAACAAATCATACGTTCATTTTAACGGTTCAAAATTTGTGGACATATACTCAACTTATATATGTATAACATATCCAAAAATTACAACGATCCAACGGTCGGATCAAAATTTATAACTCACATAATATAATTTGAAGAACAACGATTTTTTTGGACTATTAGTCCTTGGGACGATTTCATTCAAAATTTCACCACGAAATATCTACAAAAGAATTTTTGGGTGATTCAAATTTCTCTGATTAGCTTACTTCTAGGGCTTTCTTTTGATATATGGCTCATCTCTTAACTCATTATACACAAAGAGTTATGGATTTTACAAAATCAAGTAATAAACTAATTTTACGAAAATCCCATATTTTGTTCTCCATTTAGACAAATCTTGATAAAACACCTCATCATTAATTCCTTCACTTATAACCACATAAATAAATCCATCATTTATATCCACATCAAATAAATATTTTCTTATCATATGAATCAATAACTAATTATTCACAAATAATATTACGAGAATCACATAATGACGGCGGTTCGGAAGAGGGGCTTTCAATAAAATTTCTCTCTTCTTGGCGCGCAATTAGGTGACCAAACCTCTCATTGATGAACTTTCTAGACATTGCCAATAATGCTATCTAATAATATTATTCAAATAATATGAATTATTGATCGATAATGGGAAATCTTTGTGCGGTGATAATTATTGAACAACAATAATAAAATATCAACACAACAATTATTGAATCAATAAAATAAAATATTGAGCGATAATTCTTTGTAACAATTATTGAGTAGTGCCTTCTCACGTAAGAATCAATAATTGAAAAATCTTTATCTTGTCTGAGTGTCTTCTTGTCTGACAACGTATATTACTTTACTTTACCAAAGGGTATTCCAATGATGTTAGCATAGCGATTACTGTAGTTATTTATAAAAACTTAATTTTGTCGTTTTCTTCATCAAGCGGTTATTACATTATGGGGCCCAAAAATGGGCTACTTGGCAAATCGATACGAATATTCCCAAGCGAAAAGAATATTCCACGACCAAACGAATATTCCCAAACAACAATGAATATTTATAACCACTTGTGTATTTTGAAAAAATTCATATATCACCCTTAACTTTAACTTTTATCAATTTAACCATTTCTTGAATAGTAATTATAAGAAAAATTGAATACTTTTATTTCATAAAATTCGGGGTCTTACAGAATTGGTATTAAATACACCTTTAAATTATGTCCTTTTATTACGACACTACAGTTTCTGTATATGGTCTTAACCGGAATTCTATCATTATTAGCAATTTCTACACAATATGGTTTGTCTAAATTTTCACAAGGTATATTCAAGTTTGTAGAGAAATTTTTAGACAAAAAAGAACATGTAGCACCAGAATCGAATAACACATATGCATTTAAAGTGTTGATAGGGATGATACCTATCACCACATCCTGTGAAGCAACAACATCCCTCACCGACATATTAAATGTTCTCGCGGTAGGTTGATTCTGAACCCCAAATGTAGCTACGGTTGATTGATTATTCTCTGGTACTCTATTCCCCTTTCCTCCTTGGTTCTTGGGTTTAGGATAATTCTTAGAAAAATGGTTCAACAAACCACAATTAAAACATCTATTTTTATTTGGAAGTGGAATCTATGGAGAAAAATGTCCCAATTGTCCACAATTAAAACATTTGTTACGATAGCATTCTCCTTTATGTTTCTTACCACAAGTAGGACAAGGTTTAATATTATTATTACTAAAGTTGTTATTAGTATTTCCTATCTTTTTCCCTAGGTTGTTAGAAAAAGTATTATCCCATTTACGCTTATTATTAAACCCACCTGAACTGGGTTCTGTCCTAATTTTTCCTTTTTCATTCTGACTTTCCTTGTCCTGATGAAACTTAGCAAGACTTTCATTCTCACTTTCGGCTATAGTGGCCTTCTCAAGTATTTTAGAGAAAGTTTTTATTTGAAGTACTGACAACTTACTCAGAATCTCAGGTTTTAAACCCTCCTGAAACCTACGAGTCTTTCTAAGTTCAGTGGTTACTTGATGAGGGGCAAACCTGGACAGTTCATTAAACTTAGCTATATACTGGGTTACAGTAAGATCTCCTTGTTTCAAGTCCAGAAATTTTATTTCCATTCGATCTTTCAGGGATTGGGAAAAACAATTTTCAAAGAACAACTCTTTGAATCTATCCTAATAAACAATTTCAGTTTCTACCCGACCTTTGGTTGATTCCCACCAATAATTAGCATCACCCTTTAAGAAAAAGGTTGCAAAAGTTGTCTTTTGGTTATTATTAACATTGGTTACTAGGAAAAATTTCTCTATCTCAGAAATCCAAATTTGTGAATCTATAGGTTCTGATGTACCTTTAAACTCAGGTGGTCTAACTAATTTAAAGTCTTTAAAAGTTGTGTTTTGATTCACAGGTATATTTACAACTCCTAGCATAAGGTCTACTAACTGCTGGGTAGAATTATCATCATTCATTTCTCTTTGGGGTCTTCTGGTTGGTGGCATGATTCTATATAAAAAAATAACAAAAATTCACATAAGAATTTGAATAATACAAAACAACATATTGTTTATTTTATATATCACAACGGTCTTACATAACAACTTCTTAATTAAACATACTACTATCTTACAAAATATTGATTACAATACAAACTTTGAATGCTTCTTTATTATAATAATATAAAGCATTCAACCACCTATGCTACTCTCTAGAATTCATTGATATCATCAAAGGAATCCTGAATCATGTGACAAACCACAGATCGATCAATGAGATAAGCTATTTTCTTCTCCTCTACCGGATATCGAACTACACGGCGCTGTAAATCATTAAAAGTATCTTGAACACCCAGAGATGTTTTAAGAAGCCTTGACTGAATTTCCTTCCCGCCCCTCTGTGCATGGTGCAGTTTACTTTTAGTCGTTGACTATGTGCCCTCTCATGTTGTAGCATTCCCTCAGCTATGTCAGCCCTAAACCTCATCTTATTATTCTCATATTCCGTTGTCTTCATCAGTGATGCCATTGCCTCATCATGTTCATCATATTCCGTTGTATTCGTGTTGCCTTACGATGAGACAAACTAGAAAACTTTTAAGGAAGGGGTGTGTAGGTTAGCTGTGCCATGTTGTTGACACCCAGCAAGTGGGAGCAACCATGAAACAAATACCCATAGTGAACGAATTCATGGATGTGTTTCCAAGTGAATTATCGGGTTTATCGTCGGATAGGGAGATCGAATTTGTAATAGACATTGTGTCAGGAGCAGCACCAGTCTCAAGGGCACCATACCATATGGCGCATGTGTAAATGAAAGAGCTAATGGTTCAGTTGCAGGAACTATTGGATAAGAAGTACATTCAACCAAGTTTTTCCTCGTGGGGGGCACCGGTATTGTTTGTCAAGAAGAAAGAAGGATCGTTAATGCTTTGTATCGACTACCGAGAGTTGAACAAGTTAACGATAAAGAATAAATACCCATTGCACAGGATCGATGATCTCTTTGATCAATTGAAAGGGGCAAAGTATTTTTCTAAGATAGATTTACGGATGGGGTATCACCAATTGAAGGTTAGGAAGGAGGACATACCAAAGACAACATTCAGGACTCGTTATGGTCTTTACGAGTTTCTGGTAATGTCATTTGGGTTGACGAATGCACCAGCTGCATTTATGGATATGATGAACAGAGTGTTCAAACCATATTTAGACAAGTTCGTTGTTATGTTTATCGATGATATTCTAGTCTATTCTAAGATGCCAGAAGATCATGTTGAACACCTAAGATTAGTGTTGGAGACACTAAGAAAGGAGGAGTTATATGCGAAATTCACTAAGTGTGAATTTTGGCTAGAGAAGGTACATTTTTTAAGTCATGTCATTGACCAAGAAAGGATTTCAGTGGATCCAGTGAAGGTAGAAGCAGTGATGAGCTGGGAATAACCGAAAACGCCGACTGAGGTGTGGAGTTTCCTAGTGTTAGCAGGATACTATCGAAGATTTATCCAAGATTTTTCAAAGATAGCTACCCCGTTGACTAACTTGACAAGGAAAACGGTGAAATACGTGTGGACGGATAAATGTGAATACAGTTTTTAAGAACTGAAGAAAAGATTAAGTAAAGTGCCTGTTTTGTCATTACCCGATGACACGGGAAATTTTGTAGTTTATAGCGATGCTTCGCATAGAGGACTTGGTTGCGTGCTCATACAGCATGGCAAGGTCATTGCGTATGCATCATGGTAGTTGAAGGATTATGAGAAAGTTTACCCTACTCATGATCTGGAACTGGCCGCGTGTTAGGTTTGTAATATTCAAGAACGCAATCAAATTGCATAAATAAGCGGAAATGTATAAAAATCAGAGTTTTAAAATTTTACAAACCATAAACCCGGATCACCCTTTATGCACAATTATTAATTAAACGAAAAATTGAAGAACAAGAATCATACCCTTGAAGATCCGAGCTTCCTCAGGTACAAGTTCACCTCCAATTCTTTTCGCGTTCAACTTGAATCCACCGGGTTTGGTTCCTTCCTTTGATCAACGTTAGCCACCCAAGTGTTTGGCCTCTAGAGGTGATCCACCAAGGAAGAAGAAGGATTCAAGAAGATGGGTGGTTGGCTAAACCCTAGTTTTTCTATCTCTATATAAAAGGAGCATACTCTCCAACCATTGGAATTATAACGTCTGTTGTTAAAAAATCAACAACCCTATCCACCCATAATAAGACTCCTCTTATTTATAGATGTGGGCAACCCTCCTTAACAATTAAGGAATTGGGTTTTATTTTAATTAATTAAAATCCTTTAATTAATTAAGCTCCCTTATCTTATTAGGGATAATTAATTAAACTCTTTTAATTAATTTAACCTCCTAATCCTATTAGGAATAAATGAGAGTACTTATATTAAATTAATTCCTAAACTCTTTTAGAAATTAAAATAATAATAATTGTAATAATATTAATAAGACTCCTCTTATTAATTTATATTTAATATTTCTAAAATATTAAATAATAAATATTAAGCTATTTAATTTATTCTATCACCATAGATTAAATTAAATATACTTAACATGCATATTATTACGATTATGCCATTAACTTCTTAAATAATTATTCTTCCTTTTATGGTGTGACCCTTTAGGTTCTCCATATTAAACCGGTTGTGAATAAATCAATTAGAATAATTCTAATCTTATTTAAATAAATAAATTAAACAATTAATTTATTTAAATAAATAATACTTATTCTGATAATAGGGATAAGCCTCCCTAGCGATCAACGACTTTCCGGATAATATAGATTTCAACATTAATCATAAAAGAACCTTTGAGTAAATAGTTACTGCATAATTCAATCCTTCCACCATATAATGTCCCAATTAAATATAAGACATGGAATTACTTCACAAGTCTTATTTAATTTAATTATATGTATTTCGATCCTTAAATGCACAACTCAAATAATGCAAATTAGAAACTCCTTTCTAATTTCATTCTCGCTTAACAACCAAGGACTCTTTGGGTTGTCATTTATCGAATCACATAGGACATTTCTCTTCTTTTATTAGAGGTGGTAGATTCTTTATTGATCATACATTATCTCCATGTACAACTTATTATACCCAAGCATACCCTTTGATATACCCTAAGGGTCTTAAGGAATAAGTTAAAGTATAACGCATCATACACAAGATACTATGATGACCTCAAGTCCAAGGATCACTTGTACTACTATCACTACAGGAATTCCTATTGACAGACAAGTAAAACTCCAGTAGGTATTCCTTAGCGAGCCACGTTCAGTGAACTTATTCTCTAATAAGTACCTACATACTTGCTTTAGTGTCTCCACACAAATGATCACTAGTTCAATTATCCTCATCCAATGAGCAAGCAACGTATGTACCAATCTATCCGGATTCACTAATCCCAATTTAGTAATCCAACGATTGGGAACTATTTTAGTTTTAAGCTTTCTAAGAATTTAGATCTCATTAGATTGATCATCATCATTATTCTAAAAGCATTGCTTAAAACTATGGGTTTATCACATATTATAAAACAGCATCATGTAGATAATTAAAAGCCTTTAATAAATTAATACTTTTATTTATAAATGAATAAGATTGTTACAAAGTATATGCTTTATCATCAAACATGATTGGCTGTGTGCATATTACTTTCACCGCGGTAGTATTTGCCTTAAAAATATGGAGACATTATCTTTATGGGGAGAAATGTGAGATATATACAGACCATAAGAGTCTTAAATATATCTTCACCACGAAGGAGTTGAATATGAGGCGAGAAGATGGCTGGAGATAAAGGATTACGAGTTAATAAAGGATATCTTATGTGGGAAGGGTGAAAGGTTATCTATGAACGACTCAAGATGAGTTAATAACAGAGATGGCTAGGATGGAGATAGAATTGAAGATGCCGAGTTAATCGGGACAAATACTTTTTACGATGGAGATGCAATCTACTATCGTAGAGAGGGTCAAGGAGGTACAACTCAGGATTGTCGAGTGTAACCAAATGAAGAAGCGGTTGACCGATAAAGAAGATACTAAGTATAGTCTTGATAATGAGGGATTATTAAGATTTGACGAAAGAATTTGGGTTCCGAATGAGACGGAATTAAAGGAGCAAGTGTTACAAGAAGCTCATAGTTCAAGGTACTCGATGCATCCTGGTAGCACTAAGATGTATCAAGACCTTCGATAGAGTTTTTGGTGGCCGAATATGAAGAGAGAAATAGCGGAGTATGTGAGTAGGTGCTTGACTTATCAAAAAGTTAAGGCCGAACATCAACGACCCAGTGGCTTGTTACAGTTATTGGAGATTCCAGAATGGAAGTGGGAGCATATCACGATGGACTTCATGGTGGGACTTCCGACAACGGCAAAAGGGTACGATTCGATTTGGGTAATAGTGGACCGATTGACAAAATCGGCTCACTTCTTACCAGTTAGGGTCAAGTATAACTTAGACTAGGTAGCTAAACTTTATGTTAAGGAAATTATTTCCAGACATGGAGTACCAGTATCGATTGTGTCAGATCGTGATCCACGATTCACATCGAACTTTTGGAGAAGTTTGCAAGAACAATTGAGAACCCAGTTGAAGTTAAGAACAACGTATCATCCACAAACTAATGGATAGAGTGAGAGGAAAATTCAGATGTTAGAAGATATGCTGAGGTCTTGCGTCATAGATTTTAAGGGTAGTTGGGATGATCACTTACCACTTGTAGAGTTTGCGTATAACAACAGTTATAATGAAAGCATAGGCATGCCGCCTTATGAAGATTTGTACGGAAGAAGGTGCAGAACATCATTGTATTGGGATGAAGTGGGAGAACGCCGGATGCTTGGACCAGAATTGGTGCAGCAGACAACGGATGTAATAAAGTTAATACGGATGCGTCTTATGACAGCTCAGGACAGACAGAAGAAATATGAGGACACACATAGATTAAATCGAGAGTTTCAAGTAGGCTCATATGTGTTTCTAAAGGTATCTCCCTGGAAAGGAAAGATACGCTTTGGAAAAAAAGGAAAGTTAAGTCCAAGGTTTATAGGACCTTTTGAGGTATTAAAAAGGGTGGGAGAGGTAGCTTATGTGATAGCATTACCTCCAGACCTAGAAAGAATACATAATGTGTTCCATGTATCTGTATTACGTCCTTATAAGCCGGATTATAAGCACGTAATTGAATATGAGCCGATTCATATTGAGAAGGACTTAACGTATAAAGAATTGTTGGTTCAGATTATCGATAGAAAGGAGCAAGTTCTACGGAACAAAGTAATACCTTCGGTAAAGATATTATGGAAAAACCAGGACGTCGAAGAAGCAACGTGGGAATTAGAAGAAAAGATGAAGAAAAATTTCCCTCAATTATTTGATTAAAGTAAGACGAGTTCTGGGGAAAGAATCTTTATAAGGGGGGAAGGATGTAACGACCGAGAAATTTGAATGTTATTGTAAAATAATTTTATTAAATTAAATAATAAATTAAAATTATATTCTATGTGATATCAAGATGGTTGTTATTCTGTAACCTAATAATGTTGGAATATCGTAGTATTTTAGCTACGAGAAGGAATTAAAGTGTTTGAATTTCCAAGACAAAAATAAAAGTTTTCCGAGAAATTTTTCGAAAAACACTATTCATCGGTATTTGCTCGGGATTTATTTTTGAATTTCCGAGAAATACATAGTAATAGAATGTCAAGGTAAGATGGATTATGTAATAATAATCTAGTTATGGAAAATGTAATATTTCGTTTGCGAACTTAATTTATGAATATTAAAGAAAGCGAAGTATTAGTAAGTAATTAATAATTGTATGATACTTAGGTATTGTACAAGGTAATGAAAATGAGTATAATACGAAGTATTATACAAGTTTGTATGAAGGATGGAATATCGTATATAATAAATTTCTATACGAGTTAGAATACGAACATGATACATAGACAATATGTATATGTATTGAGCAATGATATTGGACTTGTAAGATTGGTTAGGAATTTGTACACGCCCAAGTGAATTAATGGTGAGGCCCAACTATTGATTAATAAACAAGTTAGTGTTTGTTAATGCAAAGCCCAAAGGTTAAGTTAATTTAAGCCCAAGCTAGAATTCAATGTGTTGATTGACCTATGGGGCAAACCATATTAATAAGGTTAATGTGTGGTGACCAAGTTAATGTGGTGACCAAGTTTAATGGGTAATGACCAAGTGTTAGGAGTAATGACCAAGCAAAGGATAAGATTTGCGATTAGCAAGTAATGAATAGTAAGGAGGTGGCTTAAGGAGGTGGGTTAGTTTATTGACTAAATTACCCTAACCTTGTGAATTATATAAATAGAGGAAGCTTTCTAGCCATTTATTACTTGTTCAAACAATCCAATATATTACAAAGTGCTTAAGTGTTAGGGAGAATAAGCCACAATAAGTTACTTTCATTTGTAAGAAGAAGAAGAAGGCTACTTTACAAAGACTTTAAAGAGTAAGACTTCTTCTCCATTTATCTTCTATCTCTACCATGATAGGTTGATAAGAAAAGTATGGATTAAGAAACATGAATGTTAAGAAGTAACAAGAATGAGTATTCAATAAACTTAAGCCATATAAGTTGGAAATAAGTCATTTGAACGTATAAAAGTTATGAACTTATTATAAGTTAACCTTGAATGATAGTATGAAAAACTAAGAGTTTATATGAATTTGTATCATGTATACATGAATGATATTATATGTTAAGAACATTTAAGTATGGTGATTAAAAGACCTTAACTTTCATAAGCTATGAACAATGAAGCTATAAGTAGTTTATACTTAAATAAGTTATAAGCTCATGAAAGAGTAAGTCAAAATCCAACATGAAAATAAGTTGTTGTAGTAGGTATGTTAAGATGTTCATATGCTGAATTGAATTCATTTGAAGTAATGAACAAATCATAAATATTGAGGATTTGCTGAAAATTGCACGATTAGACGATAATCGTCGAATTCGTGAAATTCTCGGAATAGAAGTCGAATTTTGTGTTTGAACTCGGAAACATTGGTTTTTGATGGAGACAAGTCATATTTGGTATTTTACAGTTGTGGACTCGAAAATGACCGAATTCTGACTTTGAACGAAGAAACGAGCATTTAACATTCACGGACGTTTATCGTTTTCGTTAAAAATAAACTAATAGGTGAATTTTTAGCAAACGAAGTCAAATAGATAAAATTCTTGCATTAACGCATAGAGTATGTAATTAGTGAACCATTAGCTTTTGAACGAGCCAATTCGGACTTATAACGAAGAAGTTATGAGCCCATGAAATTAGTAAAATTGAAACACTGTCCAAATTATCGATGCGATGAGTTGGGCGCCGTGGCGCCTCGACCTAAACCACTTTATCACGCCACAGCCTTGGACTAAAAGCGAAAGCATCTCTGGAAACTTCATGCATGGCCAGAACCATAGAGTAAACGATAGCGCCGTAGCGCCATGTACAGGACTCGACCTACTACAGAGTGGCGGCATGTCACGACCATCGAAAGTAAGGACTTCATGGCCATGATGCGACCCTAGAATAAAGATATTGATGAATGTTTACAAACACAAGGCAAGGAATATAATTAATTTAAAAGTAAACACACCTTAAGGAACTTGAGGTAACATTGTTAAAACTTTGTTAAACCTTAAGGATAGTGTATAAAGTTTGAGATAACCTATTCAAATATGAATGCAAGTATAATGATAGACCGAAATTGATAGTGAATAAATCTAATACCTAATTTGATTGAGATGAAGGGTAAGATATAGTCATATACATACTTGATTATATATGCCCTCATATGAGGCATTATGTGATCATGTGTTGTAGACACTTGAAAGACTCGAACATAAATTAAGTATACCGTAGCAGACACTAAAGGTAAGTATTCTAACTCTTGTCTCTATTCAATTTGAACAAGTTTTGAAGTTCATGTATCCTTACGCATGAATTGATGTATGATGAAGTTAAAGCCAATCCTTTTAGCTAGACATGATATATTGGTTGGATTATTGATAATCTATCCATCTATTATTAAATGATGTTATCTTTTGTCAACTACTTGATATGGTTTTCAAAAGATGACTGAGTATAATAAACAAAAGTTTTGTCATTATACGACAGGCACGTGAGGTTGCCACAAACTAAACTTACATACGTTTAATGAATGTAGTGCTGATTAACATAGAGTACAATAGGCTTATCACCTAGAAGTGCTCGTAAGTAATACCGAGCTTACGGACTTAGTTCTGGGTTGTCCTTTTTCAAAGAAAGAATGAAATACTCAAGGTCTTGGACCGGAGTTAATGTTTTACTGAATATTGTTATTATTGTAAAACATTTTGAAAGAAAGATGAAGTGCTATTTTGAATCTTCGATAGTACTTTATAACTATTGTTCAGTTATTGAAGATATACGATTCTTATGTGTCAAACATGTTGGTTATTGAAATTATCATACTTGCTGAGCTAGTTATGCTCACTCTTGCTTGAACCATATGAATGCAGCTAAGACTGAACACCCCGAAGGATCGAATAAGGATAAAGGAAAAGCTAAGGCAGATCGTTAAGCTGTCTATGTAATAGTATACGTTTAATGTTTTAATATAGTTGATATTATGACAAAGAACGTTTGTAGTGGGTTTAGAACTTGGGGAAATGTAAATATTATTTTAATTATATAGTAGAGATATTCATTCTTTTGAGGCTTTTTAGTTGGATGAATGTATGAATGTTAGTACAGTATAGCACCATCTGTCGGGTTGGAAGAAACCAGGATTTGGGGGCGCTACAGTTGTGCACATCCACTTGCTGAGTATATCTACGAGCACTACCTATATGATCTTGGAGTTTATTTGAAATATAATTTTTCCTTGGAGATAGTTATATGTCAAGAAAAGACTCACCATTGGAAAAAAAATGATAGTAATCTTCTCGTTTTTCTTTGGGGTCTATTGGGTCAACCAAGGATAATTCTGTGGACATATGATATCTATCATAACTTAGATGCATGGCCTCCCATGTACGAAGGTTTTCTTGAGCACTTCCCAAAGATTTTAATTTCTAAAACAGTTTTTGACTATACTTTTATGTAAAGTATCATTGTAAGGTTGTGGTCGAGGCACCATGAGAGTTACATACATTTGTATTAAAACTCACAGTTAACTGTGGTCGTATTCTATATGACAGTTCAATAGTTGTATAAGTGAAGTTGTCACTAGTGTATTTTCTGGCGACTCAAGATGGGTGATGTATATCTATTTTGGGGGCATCACATTTGGTATCAGAGCTTAGGATATGGTCGCTGGCGGAGATAAGAGTCTAGAACTAGGAGGGGAGAGACGAGTTATATACTTCGCTAGTGTGTGACTTACCTAAGCTGAAATGGTTTACTTGATAAGTTGACAAATTGTGATATGTCAATTAACCTTTGTTTTGAAGCTATATTCTAGAATGATATCTGAAATACAAGAGATGAGAAATGGGAAAATCATGATAGCGTGGAAATTACCGGGAAGGTACAATCTGAAAAGAAAGCAAGGTATTCTCATCTCTTCGAATATCAGGTACGTGCGTAAATTTCGAGGGCAAAATTTCATAAGGAGAGGAGATTGTGAAACCCCAAATTTTACGAATAAAGATTTAATTTTTTTTTGAAATATTTTTTTATTATGGTGTAGATTTGAGATAATGTTATAGTTGTGGGTAATATTTATAAATTTTGAAAAGTATGCAAGTTGTTATATAATATTCGATTGGTCGGAGAATATTCTTTTTGTCAGGGAATATCCGTACAACATTACAATCATTGGTGGACCCCACAACGGAATTATTGTCGGATTGAAAAAATAACAAAAATATTTTTATGAAAATAACGGCGGAAGTTTTACTTTATTAAAACCGCTTGAACTACTCTCAGTAAAAGTGCGATGTCTGAGTGGTTGCATAATAGCACACTTTATTGATTATTGATGCTTACGTGAGAAGTCACTCAGTTTTATTCAATTATTGCTACAGTAATTGTTGCATAGTATCTCATGTTATTTGATTCAATTATTGTAGATATTTTATATATTATTAAATCAATAATTGAGATGACAGAGTTATTAGTATTATTATTTGCAATATTAACGATGTCTAGAAGTTCTGCCAGTGAGAGGTTTGGTCACCTAATTGCGCGTCAATAGGGAGAAATCCTTATTGGAAATCCCCCTCTTTCTTGGGAACGACCTGGTCGATTAATATTGTCAATTATAATAATGATGATAAATGTTGTTAAATATATTAAGGTGTCTTTTTATGATGTCAGAGAAGTTTATATATATATATATATATATATATATATATATATATATAAAATTTTGTTTTATTAGTATTATTAATGTTATAAAACAGAAAAGCTTTTTATATAAAATGAATACTTTTTTATAAAGTTATTTGTTTTATTAGACTATAAATAGAATATATTATATTATATTATGCATAATGTTTTGCATAGTAAAATCTTTTTATATAAAATGCAGAATACTTTTATAAAGTTATTTGTTTTATTAGACTATAAATAGAATATATTATTATTTATTATGCATAGTTTTTTGCATAGTAAAATCTTTTTATATAAAAAGAAATACTTTTATAAAGTTATTTGTTTTATTAGACTATAAATAGAATATATAATATTCTATTATGCATAAATGTTTTCATAGTGCTCTGCATAGTGTTTGCATAGTAAAATCTTTTTATATAAAATTGAATACTTTTATAAAGTTATTCATTTTATTAGATTATAAATAAAATATATTATATTTTATTTAAAAGATTTTGTTTTATTAGAATATTTTATTAATACTGCATGGTAAATTAATATGGACAGTCCGTTTAAAAGTAAATCAATTTGGACCGTTCATGAATTAGTTACTATTCAGTCCATTCTCCTATAAATAGAAGATCATTCCTTCATTATTTCTTACGAATTCACTGAAACTCTAGAGAGAGAAACAATAGAGAGAAAGAAGAAAAATATTCTGCTACTTCACTACTCCTATATCCAGATTCTTCTAAGGTAAGGGATATTATTTGTTGTACTCATAAGGGGTATTATTTCTTTTGTATTCATGAAGATAACTTTTGTTATTCCATTCTTTATTATTCTGTTGGAATAACCTGTATATGTAACGACCCCAAAATTCATACAATTTAATTCTCGACTTCGGTCGTTAATAATGCATTCAACCTCTAATTTTACATCATTAAACGATAATACAACCATTGAAATTTGCGGAATAATTAAAATTTTCTATTACAAACTATCCTCGTTCCCAAAACCTTCAACCTTTACATCTAAATATCTCAGAATCATTTTAATACCACAATAGTTTACATTCGCAAAATAATATTACAATTGAACATTAATACATTATTCGAAACCTTAAACATGGTTCAAATAATAATAACACAACCAAAGTATATAAATCTTCAAGTATCACATCTGATTCATGTCTTTCAAGTAACACATAACTTTACCTTAAATCTTGAACCTGCAAAAGTGGTTATTTGCAAGGTTGAGCTCGACAGCCTAGCAAATTTAACAGTCTATCATGTTTCATATAGCACACAATTCATGCATTATACATTTCGAATTTATCGAGTTACATTATACAACATGCATGTGCTATCACATATCACATATAAGTTGAGTTCCATAACCCAATTAACTTGGTCATATTTTGACTTTAATAATTCATAAAGCATGGTATGTAACTCACCACATAATCACATTTAATCCATAAACATAATAGAACTGAAAAACTTGCCTTGGATGTTGTTTAATGTTTATAACTTATCTGCGTTGTGATGATCCTACACAAATTGAGGATATATACATGTACATATTTGTTTCACATACAAAATTCACATACTCAGTGTAAACTAATTTTATTTAACTATCATATTTTGTTCTTGTCTTAAAACCATTCCATGTTTCTTTAGAAACTTTTGTCCGTTATAACATTTGTATGCCCAAAAATGTTCTCTCATGGATTTAGTATATAAATACTTTACGTATCAAAACATAAACCATTTATATCCCCTTCGTTTTTCATTACTAGGTTCAATATAATTTCAAATGGATTTGCGCATTTTATTATGTTACATATACGTTTTACATATCATTTTCTGAATTACACTCGCATAGTTATGAAAACTTACATTTACATTACATTTCTATCGTTTTCTTTACATTTAAAGTGAGTTTTCGCGATATATAAGCATTATATAATATCTATGCATCTCCCTCGGTGTTTTGTTACATGTTAAACAACCACAAAACCACCCAAAAGCGTTAAAAAAAATTGCCTTTTTGAAGCGACTCATGGTTATTTGCTATCTATTCTCGCCACAAGCCAAAGCAAACCCTCACCTTTGACACCCACTTCGCGACTTAATAGCTTGCAATCTACTTATCCAATCGTAAGGCGTTTTTTAGTATGTTTTTCATGGCATACAAGACTATTTTTAAGAAATACTAACCTCTCATTTCGGGTTTGTTAAGTAGTCTAAAAAGCGTGCCAAAAATTGATGTTCATAGCAATCCTCAATTTTTTTCCCTGTTTTACCCTCTCTCGTTAAAACAGTCATAACTAATTCGTTTCAAAACATTTTTGAGCGATTCTTGAGCCCACGCGAAGCTAACCTCCGAGGCTACAAATTTCATTCTTTGACCATTTCCAAATTCAAAACACAGAATTCCGGAAAATTCGTTTAAGGTGACTGCCCCGAGTTGGTTATACAGTTTTGACGCGACTACTTTGAATGGTCATAACTCTTTGCACCAAAGTCGGAATTAGTCCATTCTGGAGTCTATGAAAATATAATTCAGTGTACTATAACATACCAAAAGCCCAGAAGTTTGTGGAAACATTAACTGATCAAAACAGTATCCCGAATAGCACATCTCGCTGCTAACTTTCAGTTTGACAAATTCGACACATTTCTTTCTAATCACCGTAACTCCCTCATCCGAGGTCGGAATGAGGTCATTCCAAAGCCTATGGCTTCCTAACTCAGTGCACTACAACTACCCAGAAACTCAGAATTTTTCAGGCAACATAGCTATTCCAGAATTTGACACTATAGTCACTGTTCATTCAGTTTTCATTTCTAGACATGGTTTACTAAAATGTTCACCACAGATTCATTTTAACTCCGTTTTGGTTCATTCAAGTTAGGAAATCTTCATAACTTAGAGGGATATAACATAAAATCATCAAATTAAGCTTTTAGACATAAATCAAAAGCACAAATGGTCCTCAAGCTCAGTCCCAAAAACTGCCCAACAAGGTTCTTTGTAAATCTTTTATTTTGTGAGTTTTGGTTACACTTGAATGATGTTAAGGCTTCATATCTCTAATTACAATCATTAGAACTCATTTACATAATCAATTACAAGCCAAAATAAACATAGTAAACTAACTAGTTTACTAACAAAACTAACTAAACTTCCAAAATACAAACTTTAACTAACAAACTAAATACAATATTTAAAATAATAACATTACCAAAAATTAAATAAGGAACATACCCGAAAATAAGAATTCCACAAACCCGAATAATGCTTTCGATTAAAAATTTAACTAAGAAGATCTTTATAAAAAGTCCTCCCACAACAAAGCCTTTCTCAAAATTGGAGGTCTTATTGTTGGTGAATGAAACAAAGGATCAAGCCCTTCTATTTATAGGTTTAGAAAAGGGTAAAGTTCTCAATTTAGTTGATGTGGGACTTGGTTTATACTAATTCTATTTTGTTTATACTAATTTTTCCTATTTTCAACATGCTGAGTGTATTCATTCATCACGAATTCGTTTCTTAACCAATTCGATCCGTTCAAGTTGCGTTGTTTTCGTTTTATAGAGGAGAACAACAATCATCCATCAATTTAAAGTTTCCATCATGAATTCATCACCAACATTGAGTCCCAAAGTACACCAAAACACACATTACAATCAAAACCCAAAATCCTATTCTTTAGTATAAATACATATATTTGATTTCTGAAAATTTGTTTCTAGATGACCACTATCAAATTATAAATATCTAATAACATATATAACATCGTAACCCACAAATTCATTAACCAAAACTTCAATTTTAAAAGAAACTCAAGAACACATAAACTAGAAATATAAACTAGATTATGTACCTTTAATTTCTTAAGAAATAAAATTAACCTTATCAAGTAAAATTATAATTTCTATTCAACCATTATAATCATAACATTATTTAACAAATTATCACTCCTCTAATTTAATTATTTAATTAAATTAGAATATCCCAATTATACTCGCGTAATAAAATACGTATAAATCTCATCTATTTTATCACACTTAAATAAACTATCTCATAACAATTTGTATCAAATATTTATTTAATATCATAAATATTCATTTTATTCCATAAAGTTTTCAACTAAAATATTTAATGTACTTAATAAATATTTTACTCGCATTATACTAATATTTACATTTTCATGCAATATATTACCTTTTCACTTTATTAAATCAATTATACTTGTATTAATTCACTATTTTAATTAAGTGAATTATTCACACTATTTATGAAACTTAACTCATAATAATTTCCATTGCCCATAAGGCATAATAATTAAAATTATATTATCTCATAACATAATTTCAACTTAATTAAATTAACTAATATTATTTAATTTCTTTAATAGTTTAATTAACTATTAAATCTCACATTCTCCAACATATGAATATATAATTCTCTTCACACCAAATCATATAATTCAAAATATATACACCTCATAATAAGAATTTTAATTATTAAATTCTTATTTTCATAACTTATGAAAATTCGAGTTGTCACAGTATATGTGAAGTACCGCATACATGGTGAACTTCTTCTGTTATTCCATTCTTTATTATTTTGCTGGAATAACCTGTATATGCGAAGTACCACATACATGGTAAAATTCTTCTGTTATTCCATTCTTTATTATTATGTTGGAATAACCTGTATATGCGAAGTACCGCATACATGGTGAAATTCTTCTGTTATTCCATTCTTTATTATTATGTTGGAATAACCTGTCTATGCGAAGTACTGTATATATAGTGAAATTCTTCTATTATTCTATTCTTTATTATTCTGTTGGAAAATCCTGTCTGTGCGTTTACGCATGACCTGGTTCTATTATTTATTATTCTGTTGGAATAACCTATCTGTGCGGTCTATCGCATGCATGGTGAATTCTGTTGTTATTCCATTCTTTATTATTCTGTCAAAATATCCTGTCTGTGCGTTTACGCAAGACCTGGTTCCATTATTTATTATTCTGTTTGAATATCCCGCTTGGCAAGTGACACGGATTACCGTTCTGGTTCCATTCTTTATTATTCTGTTGGAATAACCTGTCTATGCGATCTATCGCATGCATGATGAATTCTTCTACTATTCCATTCTTTATTATTCTGTTGGAATAACCTGTCTATGTGGAGTACCGCATGTATGGTGAATAATCTTTTTTATTCATATGAATAGTATTTTCATTAAAAAGAGGTTTCTGCCAGGGGTAGTTTCATAATTTTTCTTACCCTAAAAAATTCTGGAAAAATTTGAAATGATAATTTGATGAGTTTTCTATATTGTGTCCAAAAATGACGATTTTTGGATGTATAGATTAAGAGTTATGAATTTTACGGGAAAAGACTATTTTAAAAGTAAACCCTTATAACTCCATGTGGTTAACTCTAAAATTGATGAAATTTTTATTGGGAGTACATTTATATAACAGGAGTATACCCTGTAAATTTTGGAATATTTGGACAAAGGTATAATTTATGATAAATGTCTAAATATTCGGCAGTTTTAGCCATATGAAAAATAGTAAATGAATTTTAAAAATTCCGAAAAAAATATATGTTCAATATAGGACTATATTCTATTAAATTCCAGAAAAGAAATATTTTTGGGACTAATTTGGTATTTTTCATAAAAATGAACTAGTTATGAGTAAATGAATTAAATATGTTATGTGAAGTAACAAAATTGGAAAATAAAATTTTATGGCTTGGGAATCCTATATAGGGTATACATATAGATTTTTGATAAGGGATTTGATCATTGGTGATGAAATCTTATGAGTATGGCATTTTTGAATGATTAAATACATTATTTGGTAAAGTGTAAACAATTAAAATAGATTGTTTATAAGTTTAAGAAGTGATTAAAATGTTATTATAATATTAATAATATTAGATTATGAGTTTATTAAGTGATTTATAACATTTGGATTAAGGTGTTATGAAATCATGGATTTATGAATCTTACTGTTGAAATTAAATCCATATTTTGATCATATTGTTTTTATTATCATATATAACATTTTTATAACCCTGGTGATGGAATTTCTCTTTGACTTAAGTGTAAAGATGGGTAGATTATTGGTGTGATCGTGACTATGGGTTCTCTTTGGCCAGTAGTGCAAAGATGAATTGTTGACTGGTATGATCATGACCATTAAATTTACAATTGAATATTTTTAGCTTAAGTGCAAAGATGAATTAATCAACATGGTTATAATTATTGTTTATAAATTCTGAAATGATTATATATTTCTTTGAGATATTAATATCTTTGGCCCGTAGTGCAAAGATGACATGTTGTTGAATATATTTGGCTTGTAGTGCAAAGATATATGACCTTTTGTTGAATATCTTTGGCTTGTAGTACAAAGATGAACTATTAATGAATATCTTTGACCTGCAGTGCAAATATGAATTTATAAGTATGATTATAAACAGGATCTGTGATTTGGTATAACAATGATCTTTGATGTTTCAGGTAAAAACATGTGATGAAAATTATCTTCGTCCTGGATGAGAAAAGGAATTTGGAACCACAAATATGATTATGAGTTATTCATATGATTGTGGACAGGAACTGTTGATTTATGTTACATGGATAAAATATTGTTGGTGAACTTTTAACATAGAAAAGATAATAGACATTGTGGTCTATTTGACTCTTCAAATGGATTTCTTGTTCTGCTGCAACTATGGTTGAAAATTTTTATCATCTACCATATGTTCTAAATCTCTGATTTATTTCTAATAAAGGCTATTGATGATGTAAATTATCTTTAGTCATGATATTCTTTTCTGGGCTAGTTGTGCTCACCCTTTCTTTCACTTTTCTCTTCAGGAAATGAGAATATAGTTGGGACGAGTCGGGGATAACAGGGGAATAGAACGGTGGTCTATAGCTGTTAAGGTTCTCCCTAAATAGTATGGAAATTAATTTATTGAGAACTTTAGATAAGTGTGTCGTATTGTATACGTCATTTGATATTTAATTTTGGTGAACCGAATAGGGTGAGGTGAACCCAACTTTGGAAGGGTGTTTTGCCACTATCATACAAGATGTCTAATGACATACAACCTCGTGTTATCACAAGACAGGGTTGTCCACATCCACTTGCTGAGTATATCTACGAGCAGTACCTATATGATCTTGGAGTTTATTTGAAATATAATTTTCACTTGGAGACAGTGGAGATAGTTATATGTCAAGAGAACACTCCCATTGAAAAGAAGATGATAGTAATCTTCTCATTTTTCTTTGGGGTTTATTGGGTCAACCAAGGATAATTCTGTGGACATATGATATCTATCATAACCTAGACGCATGGCCTCCCATGTACGAAGGTTTCCTTGAGCACTTCCCAAAGATTTTAATTTCTTAAATAGTTTTTGACTATACTTTTATGTAAAGTATCAATGTAAGGTTGTGGTCGAGGCACCATGAGAGTTACATACATTTGTATTAAAACTCACAGTTAACTGTGGTCGTATTCTATACGACAGTTCAACAGTTGTATAAATGAAGTTGTTAGTAGTGTATTTTCTGGCGACTCAAGATGGGTGATCTATATCTATTTTGGGGGCGTCACATGATCCCTGGCTGAGATGTGATACAAGAACTAGGAAGGGAGAGACGGGAAATTTCTTCTCTAGTATAACCTACCTAAATTTATTTGGTATTTAATTGGTCGGTCAGAGTATAGGGATAATATGTGATATGTTAATTAACCCTTGTTTTATGGCAGTATTTGAAAATGGCATTCAAAAATGTTGAGATAAACAATTAAGCACATGAGACCGTTGAGTCACCACAGATTAATGCCCAGGATAATGTGCAACAGGAAGAAAATAATCCTTATGTAAATAATAACACCGATGAAATGGTGAACGATGGGATGTTCAGAGGCTTTATGCAATTCATGCAACATCAGGCAAAAGCGGCTCCTGTCCAAAATACAGGTGGAAACACTGACAACTCTCGGACGGTCACCGCTAAGCAGTTCAAGGAGCTGGGACCACCGGAGTTTTTTGGAGAGCCAAAACCACTTAAGGCGGAGACGTGGATAAAGCAGATCAACAAGATATTTGATGTCTTAGGATGCTCCGAGGAACAAAAGGTTCCCTTTGCCACCTTCATGTTGCGAACAGAGGCAGATTACTAGTGGGAATCTGTAAAGTGTACTCAACCTGCCTCACTCAAAATATCTTGGGAGAAGTTCCAAGAGCTGTTCAATGACAAGTACTTTCTTGAAAGTATTCGTCACATGAAGGAGGTAGAGTTCATCAAGCTTGAGCAAAATAATATGACCATGGCGCAGTACGAAGCTAAGTTTGTCGAGTTATCTTCGTTTGCGTCCCACTTGGTTGATAATGAGGAGAGAATGACGCGGATGTTTTAAGTGGTTTGAAACCCGAGATACATCAATACCTAATTTCTCACAAACTATGTTTGTATTCAGATGTTGTGAATAGGGCTCAGTTATTGGAGCGCGATAATGAATTAACCCAACCAAGAGAGAGCAACCAACAAGTCGATAATACCAGTGGTAACAGTCATCGAAGTGGTGACAACAAACGTGGAGGGAATCAACATGCCAGAAATGATAATCACTTCGGTGGTAATCATGGGCATGACAATAAGAGTGGACATTTCAAGAAGAGAAGATTCAACAAAGATGGAAAGACGTCAGCACCAGCACCTGTTGTTAAGGAAGGAGAACGACCACCGGTCGTATGTTACAATTGTGGAGGGGAAGGACACATAAGTCTAAACTGCATGATGCAGTCCAAAGCGTGTTATAATTAGGGAAAAGAAGGTCACCTAACTTGATTTTATCGTGCACCAAAGTCAAGTCCAGCTGGGATGGAAGCATCAAAGGGTGTCATATACAAGACAAAACCGATAGTTCAAGGGAGAGCGTTTGTCGTAACCTCTTAAAAAGCGAGGAATCCGAACGAGGTGATCACGGGTAAGCTAATCATAAACTCTAGCGAAGTTTATACTTTATTTGATACCGGTTCTACTTATTCCTTTATTTCTCCTACTTGCTCTCAACGTTTAAATTTGACTCCGGAGAAATTAGACTTTGACTTATCAGTTGAAACTCCGCTGGGAGAAACCTTCATTACATCAACGGTTTATAAGTCTTGTTTGATTCAAATCAGTAACTGCACGTTACCTGTCAATCTTATTTCTTTGAAAATACTTGCAGTTGATGTGATTTTAGGGGTTGATTGGTTAACTACTCATCATGCTAAAATCGATTATTTTCATAAGGTTGTTAGCTTTCATATTCCTAACCAACCTATTATGCGAATTCAAGCAATCAAACCACTAAAATCAATCACTGTCATATCAAGTCATAAAGCTATTCGTTTACTGAAAAACGGATGTCAAGCTTTCTTAGCCCATGTCACGGATTTAAATAAAGATACGTCAGATTTGAATGATATTTCTATTGTTAATAAATTTCCTGACGTATTCCCTGAAGAACTTTCTGGCCTACCCCCAGAGCGTGAAATTGAATTTTGTATCGACCTTGAATCCGGTACAAAACCCATTTCCAAAGCCCCATATCAAATGGATCCTATTGAACTTCAGGAGTTAAAAACCCAACTACAGGAATTGTTAGACATCGGTTTCATTCATCCTAGTACGTCTCCTTGGGGTGCTCCTGCTCTATTCGTGAAGAAGAAAAAGATGGAAGTATCGCGACTTTGTATTGATTATCGGGAGTTGAATCATGTCACCATCAAAAATAGGTACCAGTTGCCTCGCATTGATGACATATTTGACCAGTTGCAAGAAGCCAAATTCTTTTCAAAGATTGATCTTCGTTCCGAATATCATCAATTGAAGATTAAAATTGATGACATTCCAAAGACTGCTTTCAGAACTCGGTACGGGAATTATGAATTCCTAGTCATGTCTTTTGGATTGACTAATGCTCCTGTTGCCTTCATGGACATGTTGAACTGAGTATTCAATGAATATTTGGATCACTTTGTGGTTGTCTTTAATGATGACATCCTCATATACTCCAAAACCCGCGAAGACCATAAGCAACACTTGAGGCTGATACTCCAAAAGCTTTGTGAAAACAAGCTTTATGCCAAGTTGAATAAATGCGAGTTCTGGCTTGAGGAAGTTGCATTCCTTGGGCACGTGATATCAAATCATGGAATATCTGTTGACCCGACAAAGATTGAAGCAATTCAAAGTTGGGAGCAACCTAAGTCAGTGACCGAAGTACGTAGCTTTCTTGGCTTAGCTGGTTATTATCAGAGATTCGTAGAAGGGTTTTCTCGAATCGCTACTCCATTAACTCAGCTGACTCGAAAAGATTCAAAATTCGATTGGAGTGAGGAATGTGAAAAGAGTTTTCAAGAACTCAAGAGGAGACTCATTCCAGCACCTATTCTGACAATACCATCTGGCTCGAAGGGATTTGTCATCTACAGTGATGCTTTAGGCAAAGGTTTAGGATGTGTTCTCATGCAACATGGGATAGTAATAGCCTATGCGTCTCGACAACTCAAAGAATATGAGAGGAATTATCCTACTCATGATTTAGAGTTGGCAGCAGTCATTTTTGCGCTTAAGATTTGGAGGCATTACATGTATGGAGAGAAGGTGGAGATCTATACGGATCATAAAAGCCTCAAATATTTCTTCACTCAAAAGGAACTCAACATGCGGCAACGACGATGGCTTGAGTTATTGAAAGATTATGATCATACCATCCAATACCATCCAAGAAAAGTTAACGTAGTAGCTAACGTATTGAGTAGAAGATCATATGCGGGTACGCGTGCAATATTGTCAATGCAAAGACCCATTTTGTATGACTTGGAAAGGATGGAAATAGAGTTAAAGACTCCAGGGACCCATGTGATGATGGCGAATATACGAGTGGAACCAACTTTAATCGATAAAGTTAAAGCTGCTCAAACTAACGACCTGGAGCTGATGCGTATGAAGAAGAAAGTGAAAGAAGGTGCTATTCCAGAAGCAAGAATCGATGAAAAAGGAATACTTCGAGTCAACTCCAGACTTTGTGTTCCTAACAATTTTGACTTGAAGTATAAAATCATGATGGAGGCGCACAACTCACCGTTTGCAATCCATCTTGGGAGTACCAAAATGTATCATGATCTTCGACATACATTTTAGTGGAGCAATATAGAGAGAGAGATAGCGGGGTTTATCTCAAGGTGTCTAACTTGTCAATGAGTCAACGCAGAGCATCAAGTGCAAAAAGGTCCATTGCAACCACTTGAAATTCCAGAATGGAAGTGGGAGCACATTACCATGGATTTCGTTACTGGTCTTCCCAAGGTTTCTCAAGGGATAGATGCGATTTTGGTCATTGTTGATAGATTGACCAAGTCTGCTCATTTCTTACCGATACGATAAACTTTTACACTTGAACGTCTTGCTAGTATGTACATAAACGAGACCGTACGATTGCATGGTATTCTAGTATCCATAGTTTCTGATCGAGACCCAAGATTCACTTCAAGATTTTAGGTTAGTTTGGAAAAAGCTATGGGCACGTATTTATGATTTAGTTCAACATATCATCCTCAAACGGATAGGCAGTCGGAAAGGACTATTCAAACTCTTGAAGATTTATTAAGACTCTATGTCCTTGACTTCAAGGAAAGTTGGGACAAGTTCTTACCATTGGTGGAGTTTTCCTACAACAATAGTTATCAAACAAGTATTGGCATGGCTCCATTTGAGGCGTTGTATGGAAGAAAGTGTCGTTCTCCAGTATGCTAGGATGAGGTGGGTGAAGAAACGTTGTTGGGACCAGGATTTGGTACGTATGACTATGGAAAAGAATCAAATAATCCGATAACATATAAAAACCTCACAAGATCGACAAAAGAGTTATGCTGATCTTCATCGAAAAGAC
>JAINUW010000393.1:0-96762 GCA_020205615.1 Panax quinquefolius | reverse complement strand
GTGGAATTCAATATTGGAGATCATGTGTTATTACGTGTTGCTCCATGCAAAGGAGTTACAAGATTTGGAAAGAGAGGAAAGCTCAATCCTCGATTCATTAGCCCATTTTTAATCCTTGATCGAGTAGGAGCTGTGGCCTATAGACTCGCCTTACCGCCAAGTATGTCTCGTGTTCATAACGTTTTTTACATATCTATGTTACGTAAATATGTGAAAGACCCGAACCATATTATTAAATTAGAACCAGATGAGATAGAGAAAGATTTAACGTATGAAGAGTTACCTGTTAAAATCTTGGATAAGAAGGATCATATTCTACACTCTAAAGTTATACCTCAAGTCAAAGTTTTTGTGGAGAAACCGCGATGTGGAGGAAATGACCTAGGAGTTAGAATCTGAGATGAAATCAAGGTATCCTCACCTCATTGACATACCAGGTATGCACCCTAATTTCGAGAACAAAATTTCATAAGAAGGGGAGGTTGTAAGACCCCAACTTTTATGAATAAAGAATAATTTTCTTGAAATATATTTTTGAATATTATGGTGTGGATTTGATATAATGTTATAGTTGTGGGTAATATGTACAAATTTTGCAAAGTAAGCAAGTGGTTATATAATATTCGATTGGTCGGGGAATATTCGTTTTAATAGGGAATATTTGTACGATGACACAATCATTGGTGGACCCCATAACGGAAGTATTGTCGTAGTTAGAAAACGAAATAATTATCTTTTTATAAAAATAACGGCGGAAGTTTTACCGTTAAACTGTTGAACTACCCGGTAGTAAAAGTTCGATGTCGTGTAGTTGCATAAGAGCAGCACCAGATTGATTATTGATGCTTATGTGAGAAGTCACTCAGTTATACTCAATTATTGCTACAGTAATTGTTGCATCATATCTCTCATATTATTGATTCAATTATTCTCATAGTATCATCTGCATTATATGATATATTATTAAATCAATAATTGAGACGACAAAGTTATTCATATTATTAAATTACAATATTTATAATGTCTAGAAGTTCTGTCAAGGAGATGTTTGGTCATCTAATGCGCGTCAATAAGGAGAAATCCTTATTGGAAAGCCCCCTCTTTCCTGGGAACGACCTTGTTGTTAAATATTGTGAGTTATAATATTAATGATGAATAAGTTCGTGTTGATTAAAGATGAAATTGATAGTTCCATTGTGTTGGAATTATTAGTGGTAGTGGAAATCGACATTTATTTCGATATTAATTGATGTTTGGAAGTTAAAAGCCCGACCACTCCGGATAATTAACTTAGGATAAATGAGCAATTAATTGCTATTAATTCACATGATTATAACTATTTGTTCACATGTGTGTACTATTGATTCACATTCTTGTACTATTAGGGGAGTTGGTGCAAGATTGATAATATTTGCATGAATAAGTTAAAAATGGAGGTATAGATGGAGGTACTATATTGTAATTCGTATTTTCACATGATTATAACTATTGATTCACATGATTGAACTATTGATTCACATTATTTACTATTAGGGGAGGTGGTGCAAGTTTGATAATACTTGCAGGACTAAATTAAAAATGAAAGAAAAGTTGAAGGTATTGTCTTGTAAATATTTCGAGCCCCAAAACGCGTGCAATTATCGAAACTATAATTTCCTATAAATAAAAGCTCATTCTTCCTTCATTTCTCACCAATTCACTAAAGCTATAGAGCAATTATTATAGAGAATTATAGAGAGAAGAAGAAGAGAAGTCTACTACCTCTACTACCCGGTTCCGCTTTTCTAAGGTAAAGGGTAATATTTCTTTCAGTATTCATGAAGAGAGCTTCATTATTCCATTCTTTATTATTATGTTGAATAACCCGCCTGCATCTGATACCACATACATGGTGAAATTCTTCTTTTATTCCATTCTTTATTATTCATTGGAATAACTTTTGTTTGTGCTTGATGCATTCGTCGCATGCATGATGAATTATTTGTTATTCCATTCTTTATTATTCATTTGGAATATCCTGCGTGTGTGGATTACGCTAGACACGGGTTTCATTCTTTATTATTACATTGGAATAACTCGTGCGTGCGGCCTATCGCATGCATGGTGAATTCTTTGTTATTCCATTCTTTATTATTACATTGGAATATCTTGTGTCATCTTGATTACGCTAGACACTGGTTCCATTCTTTACTATTCTCGTTAGAATAACCTCGTGCATTCGGCCTATCGCATACATGGTGAATTCTTACATTATTCCATTCTTTATTATTACGTTGGAATATCACGTGCATGCGGATTACGAATGACTGCTTCCATTCTTTATTATTACATTGGAATAACTCGCCTATGTGGATTATCACATGCATGGTGAATGATCCTTCGTATTCATTCCTTATTAAATTATGGAAATGATCTGTCTACGTGGATTACCGCATAGCCGGTGAAAATCCATTTGCAGTTTCATATATTTTATGATAGTCATTTGGTTAAAGTTTTAGCTTCTATACTCTATGAAATTAGTAGAATATCCTAAATATTTGCACTTCATCCGGAATCTTTTCATGGAAATATTCTTCTGAGCATTCTTGAATTTGACTCCTGGCGATATCATGTTGACAATTTGGACGTAATTGATTTCAAGATAAATTAACTTATAAATCTTTAAAATTTATTCTTGAACTTGTTTTATTGAATTATTATGTCATTGTCATCATCCTCATGCTTATATTGTGATGAAAGTAATCTTTGGCTTACGTGCATAGATGGACTTGGTAAGATTATGACTAGGGATTATTCGGTATAATCATGACCTGTAATGTTATAAATGATGTGGTAAAAGTTCTCAGTAGCCTGTAGTGCATTGATGGACAGTTTTTGGTATGATTATGACTAGGGATTATTCAGTATAGTCATGACCATTGATGATTTAATGAATATCCTTGGCCCGTAGTGTAAGGATGACTCAATGATGTGGTTTATTTATTAAGTTTAGTCTCAGCGATAAAAAATTGATGAAAACATTTTAAATCATAGAAGATAGTAGATATCATGCTCTACTTGACTCTTCTAATGGATTTCTTATTCCGCTGCAGTTAAACTTGATGTCTATTGTATTTTATCAGTTTAACATTATTGAAGACTAATGATAATTTATTCTGCATTATCTTAGTCATAATATTTCTTACTGGGCTAGTTGAGCTCACCCTATCTTTCACTGTTCTCTTCAGGAAATGAGAACGTAGCCGAGACTAGTCGGAGAATGGAGTGACGGTCCAGATGATAGCATTAGTAGTCCTCACTATTCTGTTAAATAGTGTGACAATAAATGTAATGAGGACTCCATTGAGTGTGGATATTGTCTAGATGACAATATTCTTATTAGAACTCTTAGATTATGTTTTGTCGTATTTTACACGACTGTTGTATAATTAAGTTGTATTTGAATTTTGTACCATGTAATTGGCTACTCAAGATGGGGTGATGTATACCTATTTTGGGGGCATCATATATACACTCTTCAAAGATTGTAGTGTTGTCTCTACATGTCAAATGAGCAACTGTCAACTAGACACTACGATCAGGTCGAAGAAGATATACATCAGAATCGTAGAGTTCGAACAACTGAGGATTGAAGCATTGGCAACGGTTCAATCTAAAGGTTGGTATTCACACAAGAGCTTATTGAGAGCATCGATGCAAAAGGATAACCTCTGATCTAGAAATCAGAATGGGGAAATAAAGTCATCGACCTGCCCGAGATATAAAAGTAACATCTCTGATGGGGTAGGTGAAATAGTAGACTGCAGTGTTAGAAAGTCATGTCATGTCACATATGTGACGCCCCCAAAATAGGTATACATCACCTATCCTGAGTCGCCAAATACATGGTACATAATACAAATACAATCTTTAATATACAACAAAAGAGCTGTGAGTTTTAATACAAATATTGTCTTCTAGACAATATCCACTCTCTGAATAAGTCCTCATTACATTTATTGTCACACTATTTAATGTAATAGTGAGGACTACTAATGCTATCCTCCTGACCGCCACTCCGCTCCCCGACTAGTCCCCCGCCACGTTCTCATTTCTGAAGAGAACAATGAAAGCAAAAGGGTGAGCTCAACTAGCCCAGTAAGAAATATTATGACTAAGATAATGCAGAATAAATTATCATTAGCCTTCAACAATGTTAAACTGATAAAATACAATAGACATCAAGTTTAACTGCAGCGGAACAAGCAATCCATTAAAAGAGTCAAGTAGAGAATAAAATCTACTATCTTTTATGATTAAAAAGGTTTTTCATCACTTTTATCACTGGGACTTAGCTTAATAAATAATCTGCATCATCGAATCACCCCTGCATTATGGCCAAGGACATTCTTTAGTATCACGACCACAATTATCCATGCACTACGGGCAAAGGACATTCATGTATTCATCAATGGTCATGATCATGCCAACAACTGTCCATCAATGCACTACGGGCCAATGAGGACTTTTATCACATCATTTATAACATTACGACCATGATTATACCGAATAATCCCTGGTCATAATCATACCAAGTCCATCTATGCACTACAGGCCACAGATGACTTTCAAAAAAATATAAAAATGAGGATGATGACAATTATATAAGAATTCAATAAAACAAGTTCACGAATTAATTTATCCAGGAACTAATAACGTCCAAATTGTCAACATGATACTTCTTTGTAGAGTAAAATTCAAGAATGCTCAGAAGAATATTTCCATGAAAAGATACTGGATGAAGCGCAAATATCAAGGATATTCTACTAATTTCATGGAGTATAGAAGTCAAAACTTTAACTAACTAAGTATAATAAGGAATGGAATAACAAAAGAAATCACCAAGCATGCGGTAGACCACACAGGCAGGTTATTCCAACAGAATAATAAAGATGTAACCAGTCCGACGTAAAAATGCATGCGGGATATTCTAACAGAATAATAAAGATGGAACCAGTCCGGCGTAAAAGCATGCATGCGGATGTTCCAACATAATAATAAAGATTTTAACCAGTCCTGGTAGTAAAGCATGCATACAAGATGTTCCAACAGAATAATAAAGACGGAACCAAGTCCGACGTAAAGCATAGACAAGATGTTCCAACAGAATAATAAAGAATGGAATAATAGAAGAATTTCACCACGTATGCGGTACTTCGCATAACCAAGTTATTCCAACATAATAATAAAGAATGGAATAACAGAAGTTCTCTTCATGAAGACGAAAGAAAGAAATAATACCCCTTACCTTTGAAAGAAACTGGATATAGGAGTAGTGAGGTAGCAGGCTTCTCTTCTTCTACAGATTTTCTCTCTACATTTTCTCTCTGTAATAATTGCTCTATAGCTTTAGTGAATTAGTGAGAAATGAAGGAAGAATGAGCTTCTATTTATAGAAAAATATAGTTTCAATAATTGCACGTTTTGGGGCGGCTCAAAAAATTACAGTGCAATACCTTTAACTTTTTCTTTATTTTTAGTTTAGTCATGCAAGTATTATCAAACTTGCACCACCTCCCCTAATAGTAAATAATGTGATTCAATAGTAAATCATGTGAATCAATAGTTCTAGACATGTGAAAATACAAATTACAGTATAGTACCTCCATCTATACCTCCATTTTTAACTTAGTCATGCAAGTATTATCAATCTTGCACCAACTCCCCTAATAGTAACAAGAATGTGAAACAATAGTATACACATGTGAACAAATAGTTATAATCATGTGAAATAATAGCAATCAATTGCTCATTTATCCGGTTAAATACCCGATTGGTCAATATAACCTCCAGACATCAATTATTATCGAAATAAATGTCGATTTTCACTAACACAAATAATTCCAACACAATGAAACTATTTTTCTCAAAAATATAAATTTTGAAATTTCGAAGTTAGACTTTTCCCGAAAAAGTCAACTGCTGACTTTTTGACCAAATAGTAAAACCCGGAAAATTTTGTGTTTATAGTCTATTTTCACTAATTTCATCATTCCAGACTCAAATATCACGTCCGCATCTCCAAATTCAACTCCGAGCACAACTTCAATTTTAATAACATTCATCATTAATATTATAACTCACAATATTTATCAACCGTGTCGCTCCTGTGAAAGGAGGCTTTCCAATAAGGATTTCTCCCTATCATGCGCGCAATTAGGTGACCAAACCTCTCCTCGATGTAACTTCTGACATTATAAATATTGCAATTTAATAATATGAATAACTTTGCCGTCTCAATTATTGATTTAATAAAATAACATATTATGCGCAGATGATACCGTAACAATAATCGAATCAATAATATGAGAGATATGATGCAACAATTATCAGAGCAATAATTGAGTATAACTGAGTGACTTCTCGCGTAAAACATCAATAATCACTACTGTATTGCTACTATGCAACCACGCCAGACATCAGTATTTTTTTACTACCGAGTAGTTCAACAAGATTAACTCAGAAACTTCCCCCGTTATTTTCATAAATATATTTTGTCATTTTCTCAATCCAACAATAATTACATTATATGGGTCCACCAATGATTGCAATCGTTGTTGTTTAATATTCCTCGCTAAAACGAATATTCTCCGACCAATCGAATATAATATAACAACTTGCATAATTTGCAGAATTTATAAATACTACCCACAACTATAACATTATAACAATTTCATTCCATAATATTCAAAAGTGATAATTATAGAAAAATCATCTTTATTCATAAAAGTTGGGGACTTACAACATATGCAGTCTACACCAAATAACTCGAGATCTGTAAGGCAATTCAAAAAGCTTTTAACGACTACTTTCCAATGGGAAGATTGGGAAGTAGTATAAATCAACAGAGCTTCAAAGATCAAAAAAAGGCTGATGATTGCAAAGTAACAAAATCGTTGAGTTGTTGGAGTGCTACTGTTGACTCTACGAGTTTCACCAAAGATTAACAGGACAAGTCTTAGTGACAGTGAGACTACATAGGTGAAAGTGAAGTAGCTTTGAAGAAGGACTTAAACAAACTAAAGCTTCACTCAACAAAGATGAGAATGCCATTGAAGATGGCAGCTAAGCTGAGAGCCGAGAAGGCCAAGAAGATAGCATTCAGAAAAGTGGCAGAATACAAAGAAGATCAAGAGAGCCACTCTACAGATCACCATGAACCAAAAGCTCAAAAAGATCAGAAGCAGAATCATGTTTTCAAAACATTCAAGAAGGGTTCAGGGTTTGCTAAGTGTCAGACGAAGTCTACCAAATGCTCAGAGACTTAGCAAATCCAGATGGTGATGGTGCACAGCTGACATCAGATGAAGATGAGCATAAAGGAGTAAAAGATCAGCTGCACCAGAGAAGATGTGGTCCAGACTGAAAGCAGAATACAAAAAGGACTACACCAAGTTGTTAAGTACATAAGATGTTCAAGCTTAAAGACATCTTAGCAGTTAAGCACCAACAACACAAACAATAACAACAACAAGCAGCCAGGGCCTGAGGGGTCCTTGTCCAGATGGACTAAATGAAGTTCCAAGCCTGATGGGCTTGAAGAGTTCCTAGGGAACTAGAGGAGTTCCAAGGCTGCTGGGCTTGAAGAGTTCTTAGTGAACTGAAGTTCCAAGGATGTCGGCCTCAAGGAATCTTAGTGATTCGTGTCTTGGCGCCTTCATTAGTGGAAATCCTACTAGTTGAAAGCAGAAGAGTGGATTAGGAGCTTGAGTCTCTTTTCCACTTAAAACCCCTCGTGTCTTTTACTTTATGTCATTTACATTATGTACATTAACTGCTATGTATGTTTTAACTACTTACTACTGAGTTAACTCTACGAACAATGTATGTCTGATTATGAATATATCAATGAAGGGGATCTTTTACTTATTCCAATGTGCTTGAAACGATTCTTATGTTTGTCATATGCTAATTCATGAGCAATACAAAATAAAAGGAAAAGTATTTAAAATTAAAAAGGATCTATTCAACCCCCCCTTCTAGATCTATATTGTGCCTACTGGGAACTAACAGTTTAGAACCACAATACCTATTATATATGCTAACATTTACTTTTCAATATAACATGCATTTCTAAGTAAACTTGTTATGTTAATACAAGTCTTATGCTACTATTCAAATATCAGAATTCCCAAGTGTACACATCACAACACTTATCTAACACTCATTGTATAAACTAAGTTATAACATAACACGTTCATAACTTATAATCATTTGAAACTTTGAAACTACTAACCACCTAACACGATTCTGTTTTAACCATGTTACTACCTATTGGACACATTAACATAACCTTAGACCAAGTGGTAAGGTATTCCAAGGTCAGCTGAAACAACAGAACAAACTGTCTCAGATTGTAGTATGGCACAAACCGCACTATACACAAGCTTCGGGACCAAAGTAGCGGTTATGCGAGCTTTTTTGCTTTAGACCCATGGCAGAATGCTGTGAGTGCATAGATAAAGGCAGAAACGACTATGAACAGTAGCCGACTTTAGCCCAACAAACACAAATTTCACCTACTAAATAGTAAAATTAACATAAACAATTGATATAAAGTTATTACAAACATGTTTGCTAACATATTCAACCAATTACAACAATTTAACAACAACTTAAGCTAATTTAATTTCTCTAATTCCATATTTTCATATAAAAACTCCATTTTTGACATCTCTTGCAAAAATCATCACTGAAATCTCTATACTTGGCCAAATTGCTTCGTTCAAATTACGTTATGCTCGTTTCTTAATGAACTAGCATAAACAAGCTTCAATTTGCAGTTTAACATACGAATTGATTATCAAAATTGATAGTTACCCAAGCCATATACAAAATACAACACTATCATTATTTTTCTACTGTTATCCGAAACTAGCATGCAATTTCCTTGTTTAAACATAAACTCTAATCATCATAAACACATATAAAGACCATTACCAACTATATACACCCACAATTCAATAATTGATTTTACAGAACATAAGAAAATTCTTGCCGTGAAACACTTATACATGTATATACACATATATATAACACTAAGGTTGTGAACATACCTTCAAATGGTCGAACAATTCCTGCTAAACTCTGAAGTTGCTGGAAATTTCTTAAGTTCTCTCTAAAATTCTCTCACAGCTTCTCTCTCAATTCCTACGCTCTCTCTCCCTCTCTCTCTCTTTGGCTCAGACTTAGATAAACAAACAAGTATGCGTAAACAAAACAAAACTGATATGGCCTTAATCACTATATCAGTTACTATAAGAAACGTATATATTATAAATATATTATATTTATTATTTTAATTTATTTTATTTATTTATTAAAATTCAAATAAATCAAAAATAATCCAAAAGCCATAGGCTTTGTTTGGCAAAACTCTTTAAATTTTAAAGACTTAATATATTTAAGCCTTGTTTGGCAAAAACTAAATTAAACCCTTTTTAATTTATTTTAATAAACACTTTAGTTTATAATTTATAATTATATCTTATTTATTTGGATCTCCATATCCAACATTAACCAAATAAATTAATCACATACTATATTTTAATCAAATATATCATTTTAGCAAATATCACCAAAATTATAATTTTCATTATAACTTTATTTAATAATTTAATATACCATCTAAATTATTAAATCAAAACAACAATATAACATCTCATGTTATATTACAACTCTCTAAATTATAAATTAATTTAATTTAGAAAATTATCTAATAAATTTATATTCATAATTATTTTACTAACAACTATCACATCAATAAAATATTTATTTTATCAATTTCAATAATGCACATCAAATAAATATTTATATTTAATAAATATTTAAAATTACAATTTGAAATTCCTTTATTGTTACATCATTCCTCCTTACAATGATTCTCATCCCCGTAATCACAATTCAAACAATCAAATCGTCACATTCTTCCTCCTTATAAAGATTACATCCCCGAATCGAAGACACAGACTAAACAAATAACTCAGGGTAATCCTTCATCATTTCAGCTTCGAGTTCCCACGTAGCCTCTTTGACATTGTGTTTCCTCCATATCACCTTCATAGAAGGTATCACTTTATTCATGAGCACTTGTTCTTTCCTGTCGACTATCTGGATAGGAATCTCTTCATAAGACAAATATTTACTGAACTGCAACGTTTCATACTCGATCACATACTTGTAATCAGGTTTATATGGTCGCAACACCGACACATGAAAAACGTTGTGCACATGTTGTGACACCCCCAAATCCAGGTACTTCATTCCCACAAGATTTGGTGTTCACTTAATCAAACATTCATATCTAACTACCCAATCATAATAAAACTGGATAAATAAAACCTTTCCCATTAAAGGGTTTCATAATAAAATCTCCCAGGTTATCTAACCTTTAATACAATCATTCAAATGCGAAAATTAAATAAACTTCATTAAAACCAAGTCTAAGATCATCATAATAAAAGTCTAAAGTAAAAATTACAAGTCTTCATCACTTGCACATTTTTCCCTTTCCTTTGCTAGACGAACGTTCATCTACCTTCTCTTCTTTAGCTGCAATGAGTTTTAAAATATGCAAGAGTGAGCAAAACAATTGTTCACTGGATACAATATCAAATCAACAGGAGTATAGTAATAATAACTGCAAATAATAGGCTCATCAACAATGAATAGTACTCTATCATCTATAATCAGAAACTGACATCCAAAATGTGGAATAAATATAACTGAGGGTTATAAGACCATGAACTATGTCCACAGTTGCGAGTAATCTTTCAACTCCAACTTTAACAGTCATAAGAATATAAGGACTCCTCGTACTTAGGGGGATCAGCCCTTCGTACCATGTATTGTGGACAAACATTTAACGCTACACGTAAGTTATCCACTAATAATAATAGGGTTATTCATCTCAGTATTTGGAGTACAACTCCGCACCGAAGAGAGTTTGGTTTGGATAAGCTTTCAAGGGTAATTTGAAGTTTAATGATCATCAACTAGAGGACTAGTTGAATTAATAACATTATATTACAGAATAATCGTAATTGAATCAACATGGTAAACCAAAATCATACTTTAGGAATAATCTAATAGCATACACTTTGAATAACTTTTACATGCCTTGCTTGAACAATATTAAGTCAAGGTTAATTAGAATTGAGTACTAAGCATGCATAAAAGTTGAACGACGAAATTGCTCAACATTAGTATAAATAGTTGTGCATGATAAACAACAAGTTAAATACAAGAATAACTTGTCAACATTAAACCAAAGTTTAGAAAGCTTGCATCATTCATAAGGTAATTGAATTGAAACAATAAATAGCTCAACAAAATAAAGAATTAGAAAACTTGCATTACTATATTAGGAACAATAATTGATTCCAATTATAAAGGTAGTGTTAGAGAACTTGTCTTGCTCGTGGACTAAACCGAACAATTCAAATCACAATATCCTATAAACATATGTCATCATGACATAATTAGTCACTACTACTTTACAATCTTAACTAAGTACGTTCATCATGTAAATATTGGATTTTTAATCACATAATCAAGTTATAACACAACTTAATTGTTAATAACATTCTTATTCATAGTATAAAAATACTAAAATCAACATTTTACAGTCCTACTATCATCACATAACAATTCCTTAAAATTTTGTGTACAAAAAAGTACAATCGCTCGAATTATTTTGCTAACTTTCATGCGCATGCACGATTTACATATGTGGGTCACGCTGCGGCGTGAGGATGGCGCTGCGACGCGATGATTAAACTACGGTTACCATGCATGTGGCTGCGATGGTAATCATGGCGCCAATAACGTCTTCATTGGTCAAGTGTCATACATGTAAATCATAATCCTCGATCGATAACCTTCTTGACAATAAGACAAGAGAAAGCCAATTTTGGCCTACAAGCTCGTTTCTAACAAACTAATTAACATGTAATTCATACAAAAACTTCATGTGAACAAAATTCAAGTACTCCTAACATGTTTCTACCAATACAACAACATAAACAACAAATTTAACACATTCAATTTCACTTATCTTGATAGAAACTCATTTTTTTTATATTTCAATGAAAATCAACACTGTAAATTTTGTTTTTCAACCAAAACAGTTAATTCAAAGTATTTTTATCAACAATTATACATGCTCTATCAAATTAAATGGTCAATTTATCAACTAAACAACTAATTAACCCTCTATTTCTATTTTACATAAATAATATATAATCACCAAAAACTTTTTGTAAAAAAAATTTTCTTCACAATCTTCATACATAACAACAATACATTGATTATAATCATATATAACCTATGAAAATAACTTTACAACACTAGTTTATCATATGAACACACATAAAATCAATAATTATCCTATCACAAGAATTTTACAGAGAAATAGGAGAAGAGAAACTAAAACTTTTAAAACTTAAAAAGAATAGGGTACCTTGAAGATGATGACTATCCTTTCTATTCTCAAGCTCCTTCTTCCCACTCTCTAGCCTTTCTTCCTCTCTTCCCTTCTTCTTCTCTTCTTCTTCCCTTCTTCTTCTTCCTCTGAGTTTTCTTTTCTTTTCTCTCTCTATCAAACGTACTTAACAAATAACGTATATAGAATATAATACATATTGATTATATAATATAAATACAAAACATATAACTGATATCAGTTATATGAGTTCTAAAAATCAAAAGTCATAAGGCTTGTTTGGTTACTAACTAAAAAAAATAACCCATTAATCCTAACACCCTGTTTGGTAAAACTTAAATAGATTAAAGACTTGATAGGCATTAGGCCTTGTTTGGCCAAAACGGAATTAAAACTCGTTTAAGTTATTTTAATAACTACTTTATAAAAGGTTATTTGTCACACATTAATTTAATCATAATAACAATTTATTAAATCACTTCATCACATAAATCAATACCACAAAATTATAATTTTCTATATAATTATAACTTTATTTAATCAACTAACACATCCTTTTAAATTTAGAAATTCCAATAAAAAGAATAGTAATTCAATTAATCAAATTTCTCTAACTTAATAATTAAATTAAATTAGCAAAATAATTAATTTTCCTTAATTATTTATTTAACAAATAATTAACCACATCAATTCAAATTTGAACAATTATTTATTCAACAATAAACACATTCATTAAATATTTAAATAATTCAATAAATATTTAATATAACATTTAAAATTGTAGAATGTTACATCATTCCCTCCTTACAAGGATTCTGTCTCCAGAATCACAATTCAAACAATTCATTCGTCACATTCTCCCCTACTTACAAAGATTCTCTCCCCAGAATCGAAGACATAGATTAAACAAATAACTCAGGATAATTTTTCATCATTTCAGATCGAGTTCTTACGTAGCCTCTTCGATATTCTGGTTCCTCCAAATTACCTTCACAGAAGGTATCACCTTATTCCTGAGCACTTGTTTTTTCCTGTTGACTATCTGGATAGGAACATCTTCATAGGACAAGTCTTTCACAAACTGTAATGGTTCGTACTCAATTACGTGCTTGTAATCGTGTTTATACTGGCCGAAAATAATCAGATGCGTGAAAAACATTATGAATGCTTTGCAACTCTGGAGGTAGAGCTACCTCATAAGCCACCTCTCCCAACTTTCGCAGCACTTCAAAGTGTCCAATAAATCTCGGACTTAGTTTTCCCTTCTTACCAAATCGAATTTTTCCCTTCCAAGGAGAAACCTTTAGGAACACGTAATCTCCTATGTCAAATGCACGATCTTGTCTGTGTTGATCAACATATTTCTTTTGTCTGTCTTGAGCAGCTATTAATCTTGTTCTGATGAGTTTGACAACCTCAAAGTGATTTGTTGTACCAGCCTCGTCCTAATAATTGACGCTCATCGACTTCATCCCAAAGACAAAGGAGTTCTGCAATTTCTGCCATATAATGCTTCGTAAGGCGGCATGCCGATGCTATCGTGATAACTATTATTATAGGCAAATTCCACCAACGGTAATTGTTCATCCCAACTTCCTTTGAAATCCATGACGCATGCTCTCAATATATCTTCTAATGTCTGAATTGTTCATTCACTTTGGCCATCTGTTTGCGGATGATATGCCGTACTCATTCGCAACTTTGTTCCCATACATCCTTGTAGTCTCTTCCAGAAGTTTGATGTGAACCTCGGATCTCTGTCTGACATAATTGACACAGGAACTCCATGTCTTGCCACGATCTCTTTAACATATAGTTTTGCCAGCTAATCAAGATTGAATCTAATCTTTATTGGCATCTGTTAAATACAAGAATAACTTGTCAACATCAAACCAAAGTTTAGGAAGCTTGCATCATTTATAAAGTAATCGAATTGAATAAATAGTTCAACAAGATAAAGAATTAGAAAACTTGCATTACTATATTGGGAACAATAATTGATTCCAATTACAAAAGTAGAGTTAGAGAACTTTCCTTGCTCGTGGACTAAACTGAACAATTCAAATTACAATATCCTATAAACATATGTCATCATTACATAATTAGTCACTACTACTTTACAATCTTAACTAAGTACATTCATCATGTAAATATTGGATTTTTAATCACATAATCAAGTTATAACACAAGTTAATCCAAGGAATTCTGGTGGTCCAACCGCCTTGAAGTCCTTAAACGTAACACCTTCATTCTGAGGTTGATTATGCGGTTGATTTTGCAAAGGCACCACAAGAATGTCACCAAATTTCTAAACGGGTTAACTTCAAAGATTATCGTTGTTGGTTCCTTCAGCGGTTCTCTGATGGGGTGTTTGACGTATTGGAGGCATTTTCTGTTAAAAAATACACTCATTAGATTATTACTCAACTCTTTCAAATAATTTCTAATTAACTTGCCCCCATAAAAGAATTCACCACATAACACATAACTCTTTGGATAAAAGAAAATAATATCTTTTATTCAAAAATTCTTTGAAAACATCATATCAATAGCATCACTGCTATTTACATTATTTTCCTGAACTACTAAAGTTTCAGGACATCATCATCATATCCCATAGGTTGCATAACACTTGGGATTTACAAATTATTTATCATAACATAATTCAAGTACACTCCTTACGATGTCCTATTAAGATACTGAAAGCCTTACGACGCTCTTCTTCCATAATTCTAACATGGTTCGACGATCTAGTATGTACGGGGTAAAGTCTCGAATCGAATTGGGTAACCGCCGACCCGATCCTGAGCTTGATTGATCGCGATGTTGAATACGCTATCCATTTCCCCGCATCTTCATTCTCTTTGCTTGTCGTCTCCTCTCGCTATTTCGGTCCATTGATCGCCTTCCTCAGACGCTGTCTTCTACTCTTGCCCTTTTTGCGCACTCTTCTCTCAACTTGCTCTTCAACTCAAATCTCACTCTCATTTGGTCGTTTCTTCTTCTTCGCAGAACCACTTTCTTCAACATTGTTCAATCGTTCTTCTCGATCCTGGATCTCGTCATCCTTCTATGCCATCAAGGTCTGTTGTTCAGCTACTATCTCTTGCAATTCCTTGACAGTATCTTAAAGTTTCACATTACGGTCATGCACCTCATCGTATATACAGCTAGCTATCGAGTTAAATGGAATCCTTTCCTCCTCGTCCTCTTCATCCGTCTGCGGCAGTTCAATGGGATCTTCCTCATTTGTTTCTACATCATCATCATCATCTTCCTCGACCACTGCGAGTAATGGAGCTGACTCTCGTGGAAGCAGTTGTTCCCAAAACACTTGAATATCACGAGATTCCTCCTCTCTAGGCATCTAAGGTCCTTCCTCCATATCCTCACTGGATTCTCCGACATTAGTCATCCTGACAACAAGATTTTTAAGTTTTAAGTTACTAATCATTACTACTCGACTCTCACGAGCACATTAGTTATAAAAACATAAGCACATAAGTGTTTTATTACTTCTTCCTTAAAACTCGATAATAGTTTATCATTACTATCTTTTCGAAGGTTACTTCCTAAGGATTTTTTTTCCCCCACCTAAGGTTCATAACCTAAGGCTTTGATACCAACCTATAACACCCCCAAATCCAGGTACTTCATTCCTGCAGGATTTGGTGTTCACTTAATCAAACATTCATATCTAACTACCCAATCACAATAAAACTAGAAAAATAAAACCTTTCCCATTAAAGGGTAACATAATAAAATCTCCCAGGTTATCTAACCTTTAATACAATCATTCAAATGCGGAAATTAAATAAACTTCATTAAAACCAAGTCTAAGATCATCATAATAAAAGTCTAAAGTAAAAATTACAAGTTTTCATCACTTGCACATTTTTCCCTTTCCTTTGCTAGACGAAGGTTCATCTACCTTCTCTTCTTTAGCTGCAATAAGTTTTAAAATATGCAAGAGTGAGCAAAACAATTGCTCACTGGATACAATATGAAATTAACAGGAGTATAGTAATAATAACTACCAATAATAGGCTCATCAACAATGAATAGTACTCTATCATCTATAATCAGAAATTGACATCCAAAATGTGGAATAAATATAACTGAGGGTCATAAGACCATGAACTATGTCCATACAATATGTAGTAATCTTTCAACTCCAACTTTAATAAATATAAGACTATAAGGACTCCTCATACTTAGGGGGATCAGCCCTTCATACCATGTATTGTGCACAAACATTTAACGTTACGCGTAAGTTATCCCCTAATAATAATAGGGTTGTTCATCTCAAGATTTGAGTACAAGTCCGCACTAAAGAGAGTTTGGTTTGGATAAGCTTTCAAGGGTAATTTGAAGTTCAACGATCATCAACTAGAGGACTAGTTGAATTAATAACATTATATTACAGAATAATCGTAATTGAATCAACATGGTAAACCAAAATCATGCTTTAGGAATAATCTAATAGCATATACTTTGAATAACTTTAACATGCCTTGCTTGAACAATATTAAGTCAAGGTTAATTAGAATTGAGTACTAAGCATGCATAACAGTTTGAACGACGAAATTGCTCAACATTAGTATAAATATTTGTGAATGCTAAATAACAAGTTAAATACAAGAATAACTTGTCAACATTAAACCAAAGTTTAGAAAGCTTGCATCATTCATAAGGTAATCGAATTGAAACAATACATAGTTCAACAAGATAAAGAATTAGAAAACTTGCATTACTATATTGGGAACAATAATTGATTCCAATTATAAAGGTAGAGTTAGAGAACTTGCCTTGCTCATGGACTAAACCGAACAATTCAAATCACAATATCCTATAAACATATGTCATCATGACATAATTAGTCACTACTACTTTACAATCTTAACTAAGTACATTCATCATGTAAATATTGGATTTTTAATCACATAATCAAGTTATAACAGAAGTTAATTGTTAATAACATTCTTATTCATAGTATAAAAATACTAAAATCAACATTTTACAATCCTACTATCATTCTTAATCGCATAGCCTCTAATCGATGCCTTTCGAATAAAGATCTGAGAAAAAGCCAATTTTGGCCTACAAGCTCGCTTTCTAATGTACTAATTAACATGTAATTCATACAAAAACTTCATGTGAACAAAATTCAAGAACTCCTAACATGTTTCTACCCATACAACAACATAAACAACAAATTTAACACATACAACTTCACTGATTTTGATAGAAAATCATTTTTTTGATATTTCAATGAAAATCAACACTGTAAATTTTGTTTTTCAACCAAAACAGTTAATTCAAAGTATTTTTATCAACAATTATACACGCTCTATCAAATTAAATGGTCAATTTATCAACTAAATAACTAATTAACCCTCAATTTCTATTTTAACTAAATAATATATAATCACCAAAAACTCTCTGTAAAAAAAAGTTTTCTTCACAAACTTCATACATAACAACAATACATTGATTATAATCATATATAACCTATAAAAATAACTTTACAACACTAGTTTATCATATGAACACACATAAAATCAATAATTATCCTATCACAAGAATTTTACAGAGAAATATGAGAAGAGAAACTAAAACTTTTAAAACTTAAAAAGAATAGGGTACCTTGAAGATGATGACTATCCTTTCTATTCTCAAGCTCCTTCTTCCCACTCTCTAGCCTTTCTTCCTTTTCTCTTCTTCTTCTCTTCTTCTTCTTCCTCTGAGTTTTCTTTTCTTCTCTCTCTCTATCTAACGTACTTAACAAATAACGTATATAGAATATAATATATATTGATTATATAATATAAATACAAAACATATAACTGATATCAGTTATATGAGTTTTAAAAATCAAAATCCATAAGGCTTGTTTGGTTACTAACTAAAAAAAAATAACCCATTAATCCTCAACACCCTGTTTGGTAAAACATAAATAGATTAAAGACTTAATAGGCATTAGGCCTTGTTTGGCCAAAACGGAATTAAAACTCCTTTAAGTTATTTTAATAACTACTTTATAAAAGGTTATTTGTCACACATTAATTTAATCATAATAACAATTTATTAAATCACTTCATCACATAAATCAATACCACAAAATTATAATTTTCTATATAATTATAACTTTATTTAATCAACTAACACATCCTTTTAAATTTACAAATTCCAATAAAAAGAATAGTAATTCAATTAATCAAAATTCTCTAAATTAATAATTAAATTAAATTAGCAAAATAATTAATTTTTCTTAATTATTTATTTAACAAATAATTAACCACATCAATTCAAATTTGAAAAATTATTTATTCAACAACAAACACATCCATTAAATATTTAAATAATTGAATAAATATTTAATATAACAATTAAAATTGTAGAATGTTACATATGTTCTAATTCTAGAGGTAAAGCTACCTCATAAGCCATTTCTCCCACTCTTCGCAATATCTCAAAAGGTCCAATAAACCTTGGGCTGAGCTTTCCTTTCTTGCCAAAATGAATTTTCCCCTTCCAAGAAGAAACTTTTAGGAACACGAAATTTCCTGCTTCAAATTCACGACTCTACCTGTGTTGATCAGCATACTTTTTCTGTCGATCTTGAGCAGCTATCAATCTTGCTCTGATGAGCTTGATAACTTCAGTGGTCTGACACCCCCAAATCTAGGTACTTTAATCCCACAAGATTTGGTGTTCACTATCCAATCATTCACATCTATCTACCCAAATAAAATAACATTTAACCATAAATCCTCCCTTTAAATAGGGTTACATCATTAAATAAAAATCTTCCCAGGTTTCTAACCTTTAACATCATACAAGTGCGAAAATAAATTATTACATCACATCATTATTTAAAAGTCTATCATCGTAATAATAAATGAAAATTACAAGTCTTCATCACTTGTACATTTTTCCCTTTCCTTTGCTAGTTGTAGGTTCATCTACCTTCTCAACTTTAGCTGCAATAATAATATTTATGCAAGAGTGAGCAAAACAATTGCTCACTAGATATAGCAATAAATCAACCAGAATATAATAACTGCCAATGAATAGGCTCATCAAAACTGAATAGTACTCTATCATTGATAACCAAAAACTAGAATCCAAAATATGGAATATACGTAACTGAGGGTCATAAAACCATGAACTATGTCCACAATTGCGAGTAATCTTTCAACTCCAACTTTAACAGTTATAAGACTATAAGGACTCCTCGTACTTAGGGGGATCAGTCCTTCGTACAATCTATTGTGCACAAATATTTCAACGCTAAACGTAAATTATCTCCTAATAATACGGTTGTTCATCTCAATATTTAGAGTACAAGTCCGCCCCAAAGTAAGTTTGGTTTGGATACATTTCAAGGGTAATTTAGAATTCAAAGGTCATCAACTAAAGATTAGTTGAATACAATATTGATAATCGTCATGCTATGGAATAATCATAACCAAATCGACATTGTAAATTAAGGTCATGCTTTAGGAATAAACTAATAGCATAAACGTTGAATAATCATAACGTGCCTTGCTTGAACAATATTAAGTCAAGGTTATTTAGTATTGGGTACTAAGCATGCATAACAAATAGTACTTTAAACAATAAAACTTGTTCAACATGAGTATATTGGAATATGTAAACTTGCATGCTAGATAACAAGTTAAAGATAAGAATAACTTGTTCAATACCAGAATAAGATCTAGATTTAGAAATCGTAAACAAACTAGATACATGAACTTGCTCAATAGTAAGAATAAGCTTGCACAATGTAATAAATGAACTATCTCAACGAAAGTGTAGAGTTAGGAAACTTTCAACGTAAATGTAGAGTTAGAAAACTTGCTCAATGTAACAAGATAAGGTTTAGAAACTTGCCTCGAGCGTAAGCTATAATATTACACTCACGTTCACCTACACATAGGTTTAGAACCACAATACCTATTAGATATGCTAACATTTACTTTTCAATATAACATGCATTTCTAGCTAAACTTGTTATGTTAACACAAGTCTTATGCTACTATTCAAATATCAGAATTCCCATGTGTACACATCACAACACTTATCTAACACTCATTATATAAACTAAGTTATAACATAACACGTTAATAACTTATAATCATTTGAAACTTTGAAACTACTAACCACCTAACACGATTCTGTTTTAACCATGTTACTACCTATTGGACATATTAACATAACCTTAGACCAAGTGGTAAGGTATTCTAAGGTCTACAGAAACAACATAACAAATTGTTTCAAGACAGGGTATGACGTAACTACGCTATACACAAGCATGGGACCAAAGTAGAATTTATGCAGTTTTCAGTATTGCACGCTAAGTACAACTTGCATAACATAAACAGAGGCAAAATGGCTATGAAAAGAGAGCTTCTGATTTTAGCCCAACAAACACAAATTTCACCTACTTAACAGTAAAATTAACACAAACAATTGATATAAAGCTATTACAAACATATTTGCTAATATATTTAACCAATTACAACAATTTAACAACAACTTAAGCTAATTTAATTTCTCAAATTCCATATTTTCATATAAAAACTCCATTTTTGACATCTCTTGCAAAAATCATCACTGTAATCTCTATACTTGGCCAAATTGCTACATTCAAATTACGTTATGCTCATTTCTTAATGAACTAGCATAAACAAGCTTCAATTTGCAGTTTAACATACGAATTGATCATCAAAATTGATAGTTACCCAAGCCATATGCAAAATATAACACTATCATTATTTTCATACTGTTATCCGAAACTAGCATGCAATTTCCTTGTTTAAACATAAACACATATAAACACCATTACCAACTATATACACTCACAATTCAACAATTAATTTTACAGAACATAAGAAAATTATCGCTGTGAAACACATAAAAATGTATATACACACACATATATATATATATATACTAAGGTTGTGAACATACCTTCAAATGGTCGAACAATTCTTACTAAACTCTGAAGTTGCTGGAATTTTCTTAAGTTCTCTCTAAAATTCTCTCACAGCTTCTCTCTCAATTCATACGCTCTCTCTCTTTGGCTCAGACTTAGACAAACAAACAAGTATGCGTAAACAAAACAAAACTGATATGGCCTTAATCACTATTTCAGTTACTAAAAGAAATGTATATATTATAAATATATTATTTTAATTTATTTTATTTATTTAAATTCAAATAAATTAAAAATAATCCAAAAGCCATAGGCTTTATTTGGCAAAACCCTTTAAATTTTAAAGACTTAATATATTTAAGTATTGTTTGGCAAAAACTAAATTAAACCCTTTTAATTTATTTTAATAAACACTTTAGTTTATAATTTATAATTACATCTTATTAATTTGGATCTTCATATCCAATATTAACTAAATAAATTAACAACATACTATACTTTAATTAAATATACCAATTAATTAGCAAATATCACCAAAATTATAATTTTTATTATAACTTTATTTAATAATTTAATATACCATCTAAATTATTAAATCAAAACAACAATATAACATCTCATGTTATATTACAACTCTCTAAATTATAAATTAATTTAATTTAGAAAATTATCTAATAAATTTAGATTCATAATTATTTACTAACAACCATCACATCAATAAAATATTTATTTCATCAATTTCAACAATGCACATCAAATAAATACTTATATTTAATAAATATTTAAAATTCCAAATTGTTACAGTTAAAACTGGCATCGACCCTTTCTTTAAAACCATTCATGCATCTCATAACATGAATAACTAAAAACCTGGCTAACACGAAGGTTAGACAAGCGTTAAGAAAACTTGCCTTCAACGTCTGCTACAGTAAAATTACTTTCCCTTTGAGTCTTTACGGTCTCTACAACACATAACCACATAACATACCACATTAGCTCATGAATGAACATATATGGTTCCTAATGAATCTTACCTTTTTTCTCAATCTAATCATGTATTAGATTTGTTATTATTGGTTCTGTGACAACCTAGAAAATTAGATTGTCCAGAATTTAAGATTTAAAGAATTAGTTATTAATAAAATGAATTTTTATTAATACTTTTATGTGCTTTGTGTTTATTAATCGTTCTAGAACTTGGGATGATTATTAATCGGGAGGATTCTGGCTATGTGCTAGACTGAATGAGTAAGAATTTTCAGGACAAAAATAAAATATTTTCGAGAACAAAATATTTCTGGGGAAAAAGACGAAATAGACACTATTCACCTGATAAAACCCTAAGGGTTAGGGTTTGAATAACCTAAGCCTTTCCGAGAGTTCGGTATGTCGAAATAACATTCCGTCAAAAGATTTGATGATAATATGTCGTGAAAAGTTAAGTAAGCTGGCAAAAGTTTTTCTCGAAAAAAGTGCAGAAATCAGACGAAATAAAAATGACGAAAAGTATTGTTATGTATTTTTCACTCGTTTAACTACATTAGGGGAAAACGTGAAGGAAAACGTGTAACGCCCCAGAAAATTGAACCTTTGTAAATACTTTTAATAATGAATAAAATAATATTATTTATTATTATTACGTATGGATAAGATGAATGTCGTTCTATAACCTAGAAATATTGGAATGTCGTAGGATTTTAAATATGTGAGAGAATTAAAGTGTTTGAATTTCTAAGACGAAAATAAAAGCTTTCTGAGAAATTTTCCAAAAAACACTATTCATCGATTTCTGCTCGAGAATTATTTTTGAACTTCCGGGAAATACATAACGTTATAATATCAAGGTGAGATGGATTATGTAATAATAATCTAAGTATGGAAAATGCAATATTTTGCATACGGACTTAATTGGGAACGTTAGGTTATTAAGCGTTAAGGAAAGAAAGTATTAATCAAATGATGTGTATGCATTGTACAAGGTACTGAACGTAAGTATAATACGACGTATTATACTATTAAGAATGGAGAATGAAATAACGTATATTATGAATTAATATACGAGCTAGCATATGAGAATTATATGTGGTGTATATATGTTAAGTTGTTAATTAAATATAATGGACTTGTAGGATTATTAGTTAATGATAGAAGTCCAATAGAATGTGATACTCAAAGCCCAAGTATTTGATAAATCATAAGTCCAATCTATTTGTAGCATAAGCCCAACAATAAACTAGCTTAATTAGTTAACAAGCCCAAATGACTAAGCCATGATCCATGGAGCAATCCAAGTGTAAATGGGTAGACTTGATGTGCAAACAAATTATGTGATGAGCAAGTGTTGTGGCTAGCAATTAGACTTGGATGTTAAGAAAGGAATAGTATGGAGGTGGAGATTAAGGAGGTTTAACTAAGAAGGTGGGATGGCCTAAAGTCTATTATGCCTTCACTTTGAGTTGCCTATAAATAGAAGCTTGATTTTTCATTTGTTGTTTTTTCATTTCATCCAACTCCTCTCAAGATTAAGTAACTTATTGGTTAGAGAGAATAAGCACATAAGTCAAGAATAAGTCAATCATCCTTTGATAAATCTTCAAGGAATAAAAGCACAATTGCTTCTAGGGTAAGACTCATGTCTATTATATCTTTATCTCTTCTATGATAGGATTGATAGAGAAGTGGGATTGTTTGATAATAACATATAATAAGTTATTAATGAATGAACTTAAGCCGAATAAGTTGAATAAGCAATTTGAACTCTAATAAGTTGATAGAATCATGAAGAACTTGTCATATGTTTGTCATATGATGTTAGTATATTGAATATAGTATGAGAACATTGATGGATGGACTTATGTCCATAGTAAGTCATAAGCATGAGAATTTGTAGTTCATAAGTTAAATAAGTCATTGACTTATGAGAATAAGTCAAAACCTACTTTGACTATAAGTTGGTGTAATAAGTAACTTGTGATGTGCATATGTTGGCTAAAATCCATTTAGAATGATTAGTAATGAAGTTTTGCCAGAATTCACACGAGGACGATTATCGTCAAATTCGTGAAATCCTCGGAATGGAAGTCGTATTTTGTGTTTGAAGTCGGAAACGTTTGTTTTCGATGGAGACAAGTCATATTTGGCATTATAGAGTTGCAGACTCAAAAATGACCGAAATCTGACTTAGAACGAAGAAACGAAAGGCCGAACGCTCATGACGCTTATCGCTTTTCGTTAAAAATGAACTCATAGGTGAAATTTTAGCAAACGAAGTCAAATAGATAAAATTCTTACATGAACACATAGAGTACGTAATTTGTGAACCGTAGGCTTTTGAACGAGGCAAATCGGACTTATAACGAAGAAGTTATGCGTCAGGGAAGTTCAAAAATTTAAAATATGTAAAAATTATCTGAGGCACAGAGTCCGCCGCGGCGCGACTCACAGCCTTAAAGCCCTTGCCACAACGCGAGGCTGGAACCGAGCATACTGCTAACTCACGCCGTGGCGCCAGTCCCAGACTTTTGACAGAGAAGAATGTTTACAAGTATAGAATGAAAGATAACTCATTAGTAATGAACTAAGGTGTTAATATAACATTGTTAAGGCATTGTTAGACACTTAATGTATGATGATTAAAGGTTAATAATAAATTGAATGTGAACGTAATGTGAATGACGTAATGAAAAGTTGGAAACCATAATAACAAATCTAAGTCAGGATTTAGATTGAGATGAAGGGTAAGATATAGTAATATACCTACTTGATTATATAAGACCTAATGTGGTACATTATATGATCATGTATTGTAGAGACATAGAGACTTAAAGAGTACGTGTGATAATCAGTAAGCAGACGCTGAAGGCAAGTATTCTAACCCTTGTTCTAGTTTAGTCTGGACAAGCTTTGTAATTCATGTATTCTTTCGCATGATGTTTTAACGATGAAGTCTGAAGCCAATTCTTTCAGCTAGACTTATATTATGATTTTTTTAAGCATGGTTAATGTTTACCGAGTTATATTGGTATGGTTTTCAATCGAAGACCAAGTATGCTAAAATGTTTTTGTTGTTTAATGACAGGCACGTGAGGTTGCCACAACTTAAACATACACACGTTTAATGGATGTAGTGTTGATCAACATAGAGTACTTATACCGATCACCCGTAAGTGCTCAGAAGCTATACGGGACTTACTTACTAACTTAGTGCCGGGTTGTCCTTTTCAAAAGAAATTTATGAACTGCTCATAGTCTTGAGCCTTAGTTGATATTCTACTGAATATTGTTGTTGGAAAATATTTTAAAAGAAAAGAAGTGCTATTTTGAATTATCGATAGTATTCAGAACTATTGTTCGATTCCATCAAGATATATGAGTTCTATGTTTCAAGCATGTTGTTTATTAGAATTATAGTACTTGCTGAGCTAGTCATGCTCACTCTTGCTTGAACCATATGAACACAGCCAAGATCGAGCGAACCGAAGGCTCAAGCAAGGACAAGGGCAAGGCGAAGACGAACCCTTAGATTACTTATGTAATAGAATAGTTGAATGTATGTAATATATTGAATATTATGACAAGAACAAATGAATAGGGTTACAAAGAACCTGGGAAATGTAATATTATTTTGGATATATAGAAGTTATATTAGTCCTTTTCAGAATATTCAATTGAATGAATGAATGAATGAATGGTAGTACCGTGTAGCACCATCTATCGGGTTGGAAGAGACCCGGATTTGGGGCGTCACAAAACGCTTATCGTGGAAAAGTGTTTTTTAGTTTTTTGGAAATTCGAAGAATACGTAAAAGTTAATCGGTAAATGAAAGATGAAATATCCAAAAATATTTGGATTCTGAGAATTGCAGTTTTTGAACTGTCGGAGGAATTCTGCAAGACGAAAGCACAAAGCTTCCAATGGAAGTTTCATGAATTGTAAGGAGGTCTGTTGAGGAGGTGTGAATAGTAAGGAGGTTGGGGCAAAATAACTAAACTATCCCTAGCCTTGGGTTTTTTATAAATAGGAAGCTTAACTCATTTGTTTAGGATTTTGAAAATCCTACAACTTTTGATAGAGAGAGAGATAGAGATTTCGGATGAGAAAGAGAAGGAAAAGGAAGAGGAAAAGCTAGCTCAGGAGCAAACTTTGTCCGACGGAAGGAGATTAAAGAAGAAAGGTAATCCGAAAACCTAACTTCTAGATAATTTTTCTTTACGTTTTTATGCTAAAAACATATCTTAATGAGAATAAGAATTAAATGATGTTAGGAATGATTTCATATGGTTGAAATCATTAATAAAAGAAGAAATAAGAATTAGAAGTTTATTTTAAAAATTTCTTAAGCAAGTGTAAGATTCATAATGAATTAAAATGATCCGAGTGGATTATATGAATGAGTAGGTGAATTAAGTAAGGAATGGTGTTCTATAACATCAAATTCTAATAAAAAGTAAAATTTTAATCAAAATATCGATTAAAAATGAAGAACGAACGAAGAACACGTGAAGAACACGAAGAACGTTGTCGATGGACAAATTTAAAACTATCTTAGGATAATTGTTGTTGATGGACAAGTTTAAAACCATCACGTATAAGTTAGTTGCTTATTTCTTGGTTAGGAACGTTAGAAACATTCATGAAGAACGGATTAAAACTAAGCTATAACGAAGTTATGGTGAAAATTTCGTAAAAGAAAAACGAGAATTAGAAAGTTTGTAAATGAATCCGAACGTGTAGGGTTTTATAATAATGTAAGAGAATGTATAAAACGTGAGTTATGGACTCAAGAACGAATGAATTCTGAGTTTAGATGACCGAATTATGGACGAACGAACGAATAACGTTAAAAACGTAAAATGAATGAAGAGCGAATGTTAAGCCAATTGAATGGCATGTTAACGTATTTAGAACAAAGTTTTGTCCATGGGTAATCGAAGTACGTAAGATAAGGAAGAGAATGGCTTTGGAATAACCTCGTTCCGAGTTATAACGAATAAGTTATAGAATCGGGAAGTAAGCGTCTTAAGCAATTTCTAAGACTTAGAAAAATTTTCTAGGTTTTGTGTTTCGTTGCAACGCCAAATAAGCCACACGGGCGGCGGCTGCAGACGAGGCCCGAACCATCGCCTACTATCGAGTGGTGTCGCGACGCGAGAAATAGAGAAGAGAGCAGCCAGCACCAAATTTCTCGATAGTTTGACATCGCAGAGTGGGCGCTGCGGTATGAGGTAAAGGAAGGAGCACGACGCCGCAGTGCCGATGCAAGTCAGTGCCTAGTGATGAGCTTTTAACTGCTCAATTACTAGGGGATGTGCAAGAAAGAAACATGAACATGTAGTTCAACTAATGTAACACTTAATTAAGTATATTAAACATTTGATGAAAGTTCAACGGAAAGATTAAAAGAGGTTAAAAGATAAATTATGTAGATGCGAGTTACGGAACCAATATCCGGGGACCGTAGTCGCGATAAACGAATGCGACGGATTGCTATGATGGTGATTCCTTAGACGTTGATTGACGAGGGTAATGTATAACTTTTCAATGTTGTGACGTGGTAATGAGGGATGAATGTAAAGCGTTTAGACGCTGTGAACGCAAAGCTGTTGCGATAAACGATCGGTCTTAGCATACAACGAACCGTATAGCTTTGACATTAAGAAAGAATATTGAACATGGGGTTCAGGTGATGAGCAATGAATGAAAGCGATTAAAACCTTAGATAAAGGTTGAATGAGAGATTAAGGGATGGTAGTAAGTAAGATATGAATTATCAAGAAAGTCATAGCGATCGGTAAGAAGATTAATGAAAGTCGAATGTGAGTCAGATGAGAATGTTAGAATGGAATGTAAGTGTTGAACACTTGAACCGGTGTGAAGGTTAAGTGTGCGCGAATATTAAACTGGTAGAACCTAAACCCTGTGAATGGTTTGACCGTAAGGTAATGAAGATCAATGATTAAACCTGTGAACGATGAAGAAGCTGAATTAAAGACAAATACGTATAACGTAAAAGAAATCGAGTTAATGTTTATAACTTGGATGACGTTCCAAGTCGAATGAATCGAACATTGTAAGATAAGAATAAGGTAACGTAAAATGTTTAATGCTATAAATGTGTAGAATGAATATCTAATGATCGTCCTGAGTATTCAAAAGATTGTATGACTTAGACGATGATGAATAAATCCTGAGGTATGGGATTAGGTTGCCAGAAAGCCTTAAGGAATAAGAATTTGACTTAACGAACATTATAGTTTTAATGGTTCGAATAAGTTAAGATAAGTTTAGGTTGTGGTACAATCGTAACTTTTGATGGTTGACATATGGGAGCTGGGCTAAATAATTCTTTCAGAGAGAGAAGGTATATACAAAACTGGCAACCGATGTAACTCACTATTATGGGCAGTGTAGATGAGACGGGAACTTGTTTGTTGGTTGTTTGTGGGAAACCACTCAGAGTACCATATGGACTGCTAGTAGAGACACGATGTGTGCTCAGTCCTAGGAAAGTATAAGAAGAAGATAAGAATGTAAATCATCAAAGATGATGAACTTATTGAGTAAGACATCTCCGTATGTCATGAAGCCGTTAACCGATAAGGGAAGTTGGTCGCGTAACTTAGTTTATAGGAACGCGAACCCTAAGAAATGAAGTTAAGTAAACCAATGCGTAAGTCAAGTATATGACTAATTGGTGTATGTGTTATTTCCTTATGTGGTACATAGGAATTGGAATGAGCAGTTCAGCGTAAACTATAAGTTGTAGCTGTGCGTAAGGAAAGTTTCCTAACTTTATTCATATTCTAAATGAATGCTAGTTTTTAAAACTTCTCAGATGTTGAACTTGAGAAGTTCTGTCTATGTGTGGATGTGTGATATTTGCATAAGGTGTTTGAATGTATGAGGCCTTGTGCCACAATTTGAACACTTCGTTGTTTATGTGAGATGAACTGTTCTATGATTGAACTGTTCAATATGAGAATGTTCTATTTATACATGAACCGTTATTGTTAAGTCTGTGCTATTGATTCTAGCCAGACAGGATGTGTATAAAAGAGAGTAGAGAATGAAAGTATTTCAAAATAAACGTGACTAATGTTTTAAAATGATAGGAATCAAGATTATTCCTATTATTCAAGTTGTTTCATAACCTTTGTTTGGTTATTGAAGTCTTAAAAGAATGTTTAAATTCTTTAAGTTATTTGTTCAACTGCTAAGACTTGTTGAGCAATTAAATGCTCACACTTACTTTAAATAAAAACATTTTTAGTGAACGATGCTAGAAGAACGTAAGGATCCCATAAAGATCAAGCGGATCGGTATCCAGAAGAAGTGTCATTCATTATATGAATGAGCGTGAAGATCCAACGAAGACTTGTAATATAGAATGATAGAATTAAACTATAGAATAGTTTAATGAACAATTATATGTATCCTTGATGGTGGATAAAAGTCACTCATACAAGATGTAAAGAATAATGTAATTATCATTATTTATAATGAAAGTGGTTATAAGGTTTTAGAACCTGAGATTTGAGAATGTATGTTGTTATATTTAGGTATATAATGATGTATGTTTGGAAGAAGATGGGATCGTGACGTACGGAATTCAGATGTGAAAATAGACCGAATTTCGGGGTGTTACAGATTGGTATCAGAGCTGATAGGTTATAAATCTTAGGTATGAGTACCAAAGACTATAATTATAGAGAGAAGGATAAGAAGATCACCACTTGATCATAGTAAATCGTAGTAACAGATGAGCTGGTAAATGATGAATAATTTATAGCCAATGCTATGGATGAATGGTACTACGAAGTAGTACGGGAAGAAGACATCAAATTGAGTTGTAAAGCATAGCATATGAATTAAAGAAAATTAATATTAAGTAAAGAGAAAGTTAGAAGTTGTAAGATTTCAATTGAGGACTCATGTGATAGCTGAGTTGTATGAACCTTTGTATGGGCAGAGGTTTGTGCTTGGTGTAACAACCACTCGGTTTATTATACTGATAATCATTGAAATTGGTCGCGCTATCAAGATGTATATGATGAGAATATAAATCTTTCCTCATGTATATACTTGATAGGTAAAGAATGATAAGGTAGATGCGAGTTCTTGAAACTCATATTTATGGTAAGTTCATGACTCATAATTATATGGTATGTTTTTGAACTTCTCAGCGAATGGACACATATGGTCTGTCTGGGATAGTTCTTAAACTCATATTATTGTGGAAATTTTTTGAACTCATAATGTGTGGTAAGTTGATGGACTATACTAAGGTATAGTGACATTTAGACTGAAAATGAGTTATTTTCAGTAGAACTAGTATTAAAGGTGATAGAGAAGATTAAGTATTGTCGCAAGTAAGACAATGAAGGAAGATGGAAAATAAGATATTCCAAGTCATCAAGCTATACTAGATTTCGAAGTTTATTGAGATCGTGTTGATGTGCACATTTTGAAAAGGAAAGAATTGGCTCAACTTTTATAACCAATGGATTTTAAAAGAACTATTCTTGGTATGTCTATGCTAACTGATTCAGCTAGATAGAAATTGATTTGAAATATCAAAATGAATTTTATATCATAAGTGCATTTGATGCAAGGATGGTAAAAGGATGGAGTTATTAATGCAATTGAACCTGGTTTGGATTTGATCTTAGGATCAACAACCCACTATGGTATGTTGTATAATGATGAAGTCATAAACTGACGAAGTCCTCAACGTACTGTGAAAAGTGCGGTATTATAACGTCATGAAACGTTTTGATTTATTGTAAAAGAATTTAAAGAAGTAGTCGATGTCAATTGATTTGACTAGACGAATGTTTCCAGTTGATGTCCAATTTATTGGTATGGTCTAAGCTACTTGATTTGGCTAGGACGAATGGTATGTCATAATTAAAAGAAAATCAAGCTTTCTTTGAAGAGTTATGCCGAACCAAATTGTTTTGGTGCGAAATCTAATGATTAAGTCTGAGGTGAATATACCCTGAAATGGGGTTATACGATGAGTTAATCGCCTACATATGGAAGAGGTAGTTTACCTTCTTTGTGATTGTAAACTGACCGTGAAAGAAGGGTTTATGGTGAAATGCTGTTAAACCAAGTAAGAGTTCATGGTCGATTTGACCCCTCAGCAAAAGTATGAAATGTTTTTTTAAAGGAATCTTTATATTCCTATTTATTCATTCTACTTCATGATTCTTGGAAAGTTATGAAGGGTAAGGAATGTTTTAAAGACAAGAACTTCTTTGAAGAGAAGTTGAGAAGAAGGGTAAGCTAAAATTTTGAGGACAAAATTCTGTGAAGAAGGGGTGAATGTGAGGACCCAAAAGATTGAAAGTATAGTTAAGCGTGAGGTTTAACTAATGACGATTATGTCAACGGATGATCCTTGTGAGAAGGATGAATTGAGATTAAACCTTTGCTAAGGGTTGTAGGCACCCGAGTATGGGTGTGGTTTTAGAAATTTCGAGGACAAAATTTTTATAAGGAGGGAAGAATGTGACAACCCGAAAAATCGGATTGTCCAGAATTTAAGATTTAAAGAATTAGTTATTAATAAAATAAATTTTTATTAATACTATTCTATGCTATGTGTTTATGAATCGTTCTAGAACCTAAGATGATTATTAATCGGGAAGATTCTGGCTATGAGCTAGAATGAAAGAGTAAGAATTTTTAAGACGAAAATAAAAAAAAATTTGGGAACAAAATATTTCTGGGGAAAAATACGAAATAGGCACTATTCACCTGATAAAACCCTAAGGGTTATGGTTTGAATAACCTAAGCCTCTCCGAGAGTTTCGTATGTCGAAATGACATTCCGTCAAAAGATTTGACAATAATATGTCGTGAAAAAATAAGTAAGCCGGCAAAAGTTTTTCTCAAAAAATGTGCAAAAATTGGACGAAATAAAAATGACGAAAAGTATTGTTATGTATTTTTCACTCGTTTAACTACATTAGGGGAAAACATGAAGGAAAACACTTATCGTGGAAAAGTGTTTTTTAGTTTTTCGGAAATCCGAAGAATACGTAAAAGTAAATCGGTAAATGAAAGACGAAATATCCAAAAATATTTGGATTCCGAGATTCGCAGTTTTCAAACTGTCTGATGAATTCCGCAAGACAGAAGCACGAAGCTTCCAAGGGAAGCTTTGTGAATAATAAGGAGGTCTATTGAGGAGGTGTGAATAGTAAGGAGGTTGGGGCAAAATGACTAAAATACCCCTAGCCATGGTTTTCTATAAATAGGAAGCTTAACTCATTTGTTTAGGATTTTGAAAATCCTACAACTTTTGAGAGAGAGAGAGATAGAGATATTTTGGATGAGAAAGAGAAGGAAAAGGAAGAGGAAAAGCTTGCTCGGGAGCAAACTTTGTCCGACAGAAGTAGATTAAAGAAGAAAGGTAATCCGAAAACCTAACTTCTAGATAATTTTTCTTTAAGTTTTTATGTTAAAACATAGCTTAATGAGAATAAGAAGTAAATGATGTTAGGAATGATTTCATATGGTTGAAATCATTGATAAAAGAAGAAATAAGAATTAGAAGTTTATTTTATAAATTTCTTAAGCAAGTGTAAGATTCGTAATGAATTAGAATGATCCGAGTGGATTATATGAACTAGTAGGTGAATTAGGTAAGGAATGGTGTTTTATAACATCAAATTCTAAGAAAAAGTAAAATCATAATCAAAATATCGATTAAAAATGAAGAACGCGAAGAACACGCGAAGAACGTTGTTGATGGACAAATTTAAAACCATCGTAGGGTAATTGTTGTTGATGAACAGGTTTAAAACCATTGCATATAAGTTAGTTACTTATTGCTTGGTTATGAAGGTTAGAAACGTTCATGAAGAACGAATTAAAATCGAGCTATAACAAAGTTATGGTGAAAATTTCATAAAAGAAGAACAAGAATTTGAAAGTTAGTAAATGAACCCGAACGTGTAGATTTTCATAAGAATGTAAGAGAACGTGTAAAACGTGAGTCGTGGACTCAAGAACAAATGAATTCCGAGTTAGGATGAACGAATTACGGACGAACAAACAAAGAGCATTAAAAACATAAAACGAACGAAGTGCAAAGATTAAGCCAATTGAATGGCATGTTAACAGATTTAGAACAAAGTTCTATTCATGGGTAATCAAAGTACGTAAGATAAAGAAGAGAATGACTTTGGAACGACCTCGTTCAGAGTTATAATGAATAAGTTATGGAATCGGGAAGTAAGCAGCTTAACCAATTTCTAAGACTTAGAAAAATTTTCTAAGTTTTGTGCTCGGTGCCTGACAAAGACCAAATCAGCTTTTGGAGGCTACACATTCATGAGAGGCCGTGCCATCGCCTTCTCATCGAAGTCGCGCCACGGGGCAAGAAATAGATAAGAGAGTGGCAGCAGCGGCAGTCCACCTCGGCGATTTGACATCTGCAGAGCGTATTACGCCAAATCATGAGGTAAAGGAAGGAAGGCACACAAAGACCAAAGTGAAAGTCAAGGCTCAAAGATGAGCTTTTAACCGCTTTCAATTACTAGGGGACGTGTAAGAAAGAAATATGAATATGTAGTTCAACTAATGTAACACTTAATTAAGTGTATTAAACCTTTGATGAAGGTTGAACGAAAAGATTAAACGAGATTAAATGACAAAGAATGTAGACGCGAGTTACGGAACCAATATCTGGCGACCATAGTCGCGATAAACGAACGCAAGGGATTGCTATGATGGTGATTCCTTAGACGTTGATTGACGAGGGTAATGTATAACATTTCAATGTTATGACATGGTAATGAGAGATGAATGTAAAGTGTTTAAACGCTGTGAACGCAATGCTGTTGCGAGGAACGATCGGTCTTAGCATACAACGATTCATATGGCTTTGACATTAAGAAAGAATATTGAACATGGGCTTTAGGTGATGAGTGTAGACACTCGAAATTTTATGCACGCCTGTTACTAACATTGAAGGAGGGTAAATTCGTCTTTCGGAGATAACACTGGAAGACAACATACATCCATTCTGGATACTACCGAAAGTCAATCCCAACCCCGTAACACACCCCGGGAACATCATTTCCAACCCCGAAACACACACCGGAAGGATCATTTCCAACCTCGGACATAACCCCGAGTTTTATTCTTGGCGATAACCCCAAGGAGTGCTGTTGTAGTTCCGTCGATAACTCCGGAAATACTTATTTCAAATGCATGCTATCAGCTTCAAGCTCAGACCTCCTGCCGAGGCACTCATACCTCAGACCCAGAGTTAATACCAGGCAGACAAGCACTCTCACAAGATGACCTTGCGGCATTCAAACACTTGCAGCAGTCCAATCTCAGATGTAACCCTAAGCAACGTCTGCTTTCAACTCAAAGCGGTGATAACCCCGTCGAAGAGTCAAACGTCATCTTGCCCCTTCAACACCTGCGCAGCATCTCAACACTTCATACATACATACATACATCCAACGATGTCCCACAAGAACCGAGGAGTTACAATCCCGAGTGACTATTACGCGTGGTAGTATCTTGGATAGAATTTGAGGCTTGAAGACCATGGGCATGGACCCCTCTTCCTGACTTCGTACAACTTCTAATCCATGTCATTGCGTAACTCTCGACACAAGCGGTCCAAAGAAGGTCACATATACCTCGTTCGGATGCTCGGATTGAACTTCTGCAAGTTTGAGCGGACATTACAAAGGCACAAGTGCACGATTTTGAGATAACAGACCATGAGGCTGGATACACCACGACCAAATGATGTATAACCACAATGCCAGCGGTGTACTGCGGCCATCACCTATAAATATAGACCTTGGGGTCAGCCATTTGAGAGAGGAAGGAGAGAAAAAAGGCGAGCAAGCCCTGTCCAATTTACTCTGTATACACCCATATTGAGTGTTTCCTCAGTTTAAACACCTGTTATCTCACATATAGCTATACTTTTATCCAGCTGAGAGCTAAGTGTTTATCCACATGGAGTCATAGAAGTCTACTTTGGCAGCCCACTGTAAGCCTTCTTTAATTTTATAAAGCCTTCTTTCCATATTAGCACACACTGTTATATAAACATTGAGAGTCGTGTTGTGTGCATTTGCCCGGACTTCGGTCCGTGGTTTTCATTTATGTATGTATATATATAATATATATATGTATATATTTTATATATATGGACTAATATTATCGAGTTATGCCTCGATTGAGCCTAGACTTATGTCTGGAGCGTTTATTTGCTTTTATATATATATATATATATATATATATATATATATATATATATATATATATATATATACTTATATATATATTTGTCGGATATCGATGAGCATGGATTTTATATCCGGAGCATTTACCTGCTTTTATATATATACTCATATATATAATTGGTGTCGGACATATCCGATGAGCCTGGATTTACATTCGGCGAGTTTACTGCTTTTATATATATGTATATATATATATATATATATATATATATATATTTACATTCCGTCCTGCCTAGAGTTTACTTCGTGGCAGTTGATCGCTTTTACAACTCTATTTACTTTCCGTCCTGCTTGGAGTTTACTTCGTGGCAGTTGATCACTTTTACAGCTTTATTTACATTTCGTCCCACCTGGAGTTTACTTCGTGGTGGTTGATCATGTCCATGTATATATATATTATATATATATATATATATATATATATATATTTACCGCTTTTATATATTTACATTTCTGATCTCCCATGGAGTAGCTTCGTGGTTGTTGATCAAGTCTGTATATATATATATATTTACAGCTTTTATATATATAACTGCTTACTGCTTTCCATACAAACTACAATATCATGTGAGCCTAGGAATCATGTGATCACAGATTCCGTTTGCTGAATCTAGATTCGGTTCCCATGATAAACCTTTTTCAGCTGTGAGTATCTTGTACATTATTTTACAATGTCTGAATTTCCTTGGATGGCTGTTGTTCCCATGAGGAGTTCGACACTGTTGTATATTATTTTCTCAAAGATGTTACGCATCTCGAAAATAAAAGCAAACAAGCCGAACATTTAATAATAAAAATGGAAGTATCAAAGGCCTCAATTACTATTGAGCACAGGGTTTGAAAAACCTCTTTTAAAAACTTCATTGTTATGTCTCATTTAAATTGAATTTTTCATAAATTCAAACCCTATGTATATAGTTCATGAACGAGGTACACCACTACTTCCAAATAATTGCACATTGATCCACACACACACACACATTCATATAACAGCTTTTTGAAAGTGGCGGCCACCGTGGGAACACGGATGTTGGGGTGCCTAACACACTTACCTCCGCATAATCAAGCCCCGGACCCAAATAAATCTCGGTTTCACAGACTCGTTTAGCGTTGTCACATCATCGGGTCAATGTGCAAACCTTTTCTATTCATTCTCGCAACCACTTAAATACACCAACTAGCTCTACTCTTAGAGTCAAATCGTAGACATTATACATGTCGGACCTTTTCACTTGTTTTTTCAAACAAATCTCACATTAACATGAGAACACCAAAGAACAAGTAACGAAAAGGGACACTAAAAAATCCTGACGTCGACAAGTGGCGACTCTGCTGGGGACTCCAGTAAGAGGGCTTAAGCCACTATTTCAAGATTTTCAAAACTGTTATATGCTTGTGTGTGAATGTTGCATTTACATTTATGATGAATGTGTATGAATGCATTTTTTACTTACTGCACTATACTATATCTATCTGCGATATTAGTGATTTACACATGTCATCATTTTGCATAAACGGTGACACACGTTGTATGTGAATGTATGTTGTGTGGTTCCTCTATCAGGAGGCTATCCTGTCGGTGTTTGATTACTGGACTTGTAGGAAGAATAATTCCAACGGGGCTCAAGAAAGGCACCACACAGATTCGCTCCAGTTGAAAGACCGGATTAACCTCCCGTCAAGTAGATTGCGATGATCTGGGAACCTTCATGCCGAAAAGCCGCAAGAGAAACCCTAAGATAGGTCAACCTCTGATAAACCAAACGCGGAGGAAAGTCTCTTCATGCTTTCCATTTTTAATTACTTGTAAAAACATTTACTTTTAATTTTATTCCATATTCATCTTTATGTAATGGAAAATATGAAGATTATATGTGCATGCATGTTATCAATTAACACCCAATTTTGTAGGACAATATTCCTAAATAGAACATGTTATGATAACATTTACATTACCCTAAGACTAAACTACATAAGTCTTTTGTAGGGAAATCATTGGGCTTGTTACCCGCTCAAAATCCAAAAAGGCCACGAGCCTACAACCAATCATGTCTTCGTCTGACCAGTCTAATCGTATTTCTCCTGAAGAATTTGATGGAGTAAGTCAGCAAATCATAAATTTGGATGTCTTGCTTAAAGAATTGCATCAATCCACTCCGGGTACAAAGATGTCTCCGCATACAGAATCCTCTACATAAGGAGGAACACAAGGTCTAGATAAAACAAATCTAGAACCTCCGTTGGATACGACCAACAAAGACCCTGAAAACACCCATCTCAAAAGAGATCCAAACACCAGTGATATCAGGAAGAAAGTACTCCAAATGGAGGAAACTATTCGTATTCTCAAAAGGATTGGAACACATTGAAGTGTTTCATATGCTGACCATTGCATCTTCCCTAGTGTTCATTATCCATAGAAATTCAAAACCCCTGATTTTGAAAAGTATGACGGATTAGGGGGTGTTTATACACATTTGAAAGTGTTCATTGGAGAACTTGGGTCTTACGCAGAAAATGAAAAGCTCAGAATGCAGCTGTTTCAGAAAAGTCTGACTGGAGAAGCCCGTTCGTGGTATACCAGATTAGACAACTCAATGATCCATAGCTGGGCAGAGTTGGCTCACGCCTTCCTCACTCAATACAGTTTTCAATCTCAAATGGCTCCCCGACCTGCACTAAAATTACCAAGGTCAAGAAACAAATCAATGAGTCTTTCAAAGAGTATGCTCAAAGGTGGAGGCGCCTTGCTATTCAAGTTATTCCTTCCATGACGGAATCAGAAATGGTCATGACATTCATAGATATACAAGAAGCTTCTTTCCATGAGAGAGTCTTATTTGGTATTGGAAAAACATTCTCTGAAATGATCAAACATAGAGAGATGGCTGAAATGAGATAGAAGTCTAGTACAATTCAAGACCTAGCCACTCTTAAAGCTGTTGCTGAGCACATACAGTCCGGATCTTATGGAAACAACCCCCGGAGGGTCCATAAAAAGAAAGAGGAGGATGTTTCCTTGATACTACAAGGTTAAAAAGGCAATCAAAGCGTGCCTATACAGAGGAGAAACTACCCCCCCCCCTCTTCAAGCACAACCTTCAAACCCTCCATTGCCTAAAGGTGGAGAAGTAAAGCGTCCTCGAACGTTCACACCATTAGGGGATTCGCTCGAGAATATTCTTGCTCTTCTGACTACTCAAAAGAAAATTACACATCTTCTTCCACCAGCCAACCCTAATGTGAGGGGTTTTAATGCTACTCGGAATTGTGCTTATCATGCCGGAGCACCTGGACATGATACTCAAGATTGTTGGGCCTTGAAACACAAGATCCAAGATTTAATAGACAATGGTGAGATTGTGGACACCAAACCACATCAACCTCATGTGCAAGACAATCCTCTTCCTCAACATAAAGAAGAAGAGGTTCACATGATCAGTTGGAGCACTGGACAGAGTTCCAATTTTAATGGTGAATCATGCCAAACCCTCAAAGTTGGTGTTGACAGATGGGATTATGAAAAGTTCTAGTTCACTATGGAACGAAAGATGAAAGCTCTTTGCAAACAAATTGAGCAATTGGCAGAACTGGTGACCCACCAGCATCAAGTCACATGTCAATTAATCAGGCAAGAGCATGCCTATCTCCTTCCATTTGTTATGAATGCTCCATCACCACCTTCAGAAAGTGAAGCTATGGAGGATAAGGTTGCAAAGAGAGCCAATACTAAAGCCCGTCGGGATTTTGCCAATCAAAGGGAATTTACCTATCTTGGCCAATCTATAGAGGAGATATTGCAAATATTGATCAATAAAGGAAGAATTACCTTTCTTCTTCCTCCAATCAATCCCCGCTTAAGACGGTTCAATTCTGATGAAGTGTGTCAATATCATTCACATTCTCGCGGTCATAGCACAGAAGAATGTTGGGCACTCTGCCATCTCATTCAAAATCTTATTGATAGCGGTATCCTGCAAATAGCAGATGATTACACTTTGCAACTCAAGGGTGGGAATGCATGTCCTACCAAATGGAAGGGATCAGTAGCAGTTATATCTGAAGTGGATGATGAGACTGTCAAAGTATTTCCCATACAACTAATTCAACTCAAAGGAGCTTACATTCCTTTGAAAGTGGCCGCACCAGAGCAAATTTCTTTACCTTTCAGACCACAACATCCTGTTGTTAGCTTACACAAAGTTCCATGGAATTATGGAGAAGCTGAAGGATCCACGTCTCATATCTCTGTTACAGTGTTGAGGGAAAATCCACTGTATCTTCCTCAACAGGTTATGAAACCTACTTGCGAAGTAAAGCGTAAGGTTCCCATGGAGAAGATTGAAAAATTCCTCCGTATTATGGGCCACAATGAAGTCAAGGTAGTTTTAAGCTTGCGAAAAGCTCCACGCCAGATATCTATACTGGACTTGGTTTTCTCTTTCGAGGATCATCGGAAGATTTTACTGAAGGTTTTGGAAGAAGCCTATTTACCAAAATCAGTAGATGTGGAAAAATTTCAATATTTGGTTGATCATATTTTTCAACAACAATGTGATATCCTTCACTAATGACGATATACCGCCCGAAGGGACCGGTCATTGCAAGCCATTGCACATTGTAGTTTTGTCTTCCGGGTACATGCTAGCTGGAGTTTTGATAGATGGAGGCTCGTCTCTAAATATCTTTCCTTATGCCACCTTAGTGAAGATGAATGTCAATCTCATGCAGATCCAAAGCAGCCATACGGTTATCAGAGCTTTTGATGGATCCCGACAAAATTCCATCAGAAAGATTGAGTTGCCGATTGAGATTGGTCCAAATACATTGAATGTATCCTTCCACGTCCTCAAGATAGATTCAGGATAGAACCTGCTATTGGGGAGACCATGGATACACATGGATGGAGCCGTTCCCTCCACACTACATCAACAACTCAAATACATTGTCAATAACAGTCTAGTCACTGTCAACGCTGAGCTGGAATGTCCTGAACAAGGTACTCTACCAATCATCAGCTTCAATTCAAAAGTTGAACCGGCCAGTTATCATACTCTGGAAGTGAGTACCATGCAATACCATTCTATTGGAGCGCCACTTCCCATACCCAAGATTTTTGCCGAGGTTATGTCGGCAACTCAAGAAATGATGTCATTGGGTTATCAACCTGGACAAGGGCTTGGTTAAAGATAAGCAGGGTATTAAGCACCCTATCCAAGTGTCCAGCCAAATTTGAATAGCCGGACTAGGATATTCTGCCAGCTTCAGTCACATGAATCCTCATAAGCACAAGCAGATTCCTCAAGCTTCTGCCGCTCGGCGATTTTCTATACCTTTACCCCATGAGCTAATACATACTCAAAGAAGGTGCCACCATGTTGTGGCCATGCTCTATTTCCTAAACCAAAGCCAATCAAAGCTAAAGAGGTGCCGATCTCTCGATCCCAAGTGGAAGAAAAGGAACGAAACGTAAACACGACATTGCGCTTGATGATGGCGGCGTATACACGCTATTGTTCATGATGAACATACAAACAGATACACCCCAGACGATGATTGCCCAGATGTCATGGTTATCATTCGGGAGAAGGAGGATAATGACGATCCTTCCATCACTGTAGTCCATCAAGAATTTGCCCTCGACAATTGGAGCAGCACTCCATGCATTGGTCGATGAGGGTAAAATGGGCAGAAAAATCCCTCTGCCCCGTAGATAACTTTAATTGCTTACTTTTCTTTACAGTACTAGTAGTTATTTTATCAAGTACATGCTAACACTTTTGTATGATCAAACAGTTGCATATATTAAGTGTAAGCATATTCTGTTTCAGGACTCTTAATTTAGAAGTGCTTGTACTTGCTGATGAGGTGCCTTCTCTCCACAAGGGTTGTAACTTTGATGCAAAGTTGGACTCAGACTTGATGGACTTCCAAGAGGACATTGAGAAACCTCATGAGGTTAAGGAATGGGTCACATCCCCTAACAGATAATGCAGCATCCCGCTCCACAATCAATGCATCCCTGGCTGATCTAGCCTCATCACTCTCTAACAGAGCGACGTCTATCTCATCAAGAGCTGTCAACATCTCGGCCCTAGCCTGATCTCTATCATAGGTCATCAGATGTAATCTCTACTCCAAATGTTGTGCCAAATAGTGGGTAACAGTGGCACTCGGGGTGGGAGAATCCATCACATATGCTGGCAGCCCAGCAGTCAAGTCATCGATGGGAATGTCAGCCTCCTCTATAGGCTCCTCGTCGTCAGAATCAGTCTCCTGCACTGTGGATACTACCACAGACAATGCAGTCTCTGTCTCTATCCATGCGAAATACTCTGCAGAACAACCCGGATGACTGACAGAAAACCCAGCCAGCTCTCGCTGATCCCAATAGGCATATAACCTGGATCTATCCTCCGCTGATAAACGGTATGAAGCGAAGCGCTAACTCACTACCCCCTCAAAAGGATGAAAATCCTGAAACTGGTCAAACTGACACATCACGGCCAGTGGGTGGTAAGTAATCATGCCCCTCAATCCAGCCAGAGGGAGATAATCTATGCCTGGAGCATGATTAATGAAGCTATAGGGTGAGCTAAGCCCTGAACACGGCAATATAGCCATTGGATCTCTAATCCCTACCAAGAAAGATGACCACGATGCAACATCTGTACACTCCGCAGGCTAAAATGAGTACGACATGGCTATATCATGGTGAAACAAAACCCTTTCTGTATGAGTGTGCCAATCAGTCTCAAGTGTGATATAAACAACACATACAGCATGACCTAGTTACCTATGAACACTCCTGCCGGATAAGTGCAGCAGTATGTAGCTAACCTCAGAGTCTCTGCAATGATCATCGGTACAATGGTATGACCCTCCCTGAGAGCTCTCACTACCATAATGACGTCGATATCCAACTAATCCATGTACCGCGGTATAAAGACGTATGACAATATGCACAAAAGTAGTACATCTACCCTGGCTGAACGTCAATGGACCTCCGGTGTGGCGAAATCCCCGGAATGTCGTGCATAACTATCCTTAGAGCCAAATCTATCAAACAGAAAATGTTGGGATAGCACGTGGCCGGATATAATCTTGTCTTGTACCACTCTACGTCTCAATCCGATGAGGGTCATGAACTGTCTGCTCATGTCTCCGATAGCCATATGCACGCAAGGTCTGTCCAGTGGCAACATTGTCAACCGTGCATACTCCTCCAAAGTAGGAGTCAACTCCTGGGTCCCAAATCGGAAAACTCGCTCATCCGATACCCAAAGGTTTCAAGCATGCCCTCTACAAATCCTGTGGGAACCTGAAACATCAATAAGGTCATAGTATGCTATAGCAAATCATCTACGATCACCATGTCTGATGGTGATATACTATCATACCATGAGCGCATACCAGATACCACCAAAAATGGTGGGGTATGATCAATACGGCTAACTGTAGAAGAAGACATCTGTCCGGGCCGTATCATAAGACCATCCAGGGGTCAATGCTAAATATCTCTGGACATACATACATTTGCATAACATAATAACATGCATGATACAATAGATGTCAATATGATGTAGGGAATGGAAAACTGTGCGTACATTCCTAGGTATATCATCATCTAATACATCTTTGTACAACTAAAATACAGGGAAATGGGGCGACGCTACCCAACATCTAACAGAGGCCTATCAAAAGATATAGCGAGAATGGGACGAAGCTACCCAGTAGCTAACAGAGGCCTATCAAAAGAAATAACGAGAAATATACATTAGAAAAAGTTAATGGTGTTGATGTCTACATCATCGATACTGTCCATCAGATGTAACTCCTCCTGAGTCATTGGATCTCTATCTACAGGGATGTCAGACCGATACAAGGGAGGATCTGCACTGGCAAAGCCATATGGGTCACCTGAGGGGCCAGCGCCAGAGCTGGAAGGATCAAAAGTATATACCTCTGAAGGATCTCTGCCCAAATTCCAAATGAAAAGATGTGTACGGTCCTGCTACCGGGTTAATTTGTCAATCTGTGTCACATGAGTTGGATCTCTAACATGGGCTAGCCAATCCATCATCATCACGTATCCTGGATATATATCCCCCATAAACTGTGTGGCGCAGGTCTGAGCTCCAATAGTACGAGGGATCCACCAATGCTGGAACATCTCCTGAGACCAGGGGCCCTCTGACAATGTAAAACCATCAATACCCATCAATGGGATGTCAATGATGGGTGACTGCGAAATAGGCCAATAACACGTGGCAGGAGGCAAGATCGGCATACGGATCTCTCCTGTAGTGCTCCTGATAGTACGCTCTCATAAATAGAGCTCCTATCCTCCATCTATAAAGAGAGGAATCCTGCAGGTGAAAATGATGTATTCAACTCCAGTCGGGTACCCATCCTCAAATCCAACTCCCAAATGCTATCCAGAGTAGGGAATCTATGTGATGACATCATCTATCAACAACTCCAGCTGTAGGCGACAATGAGTGAAACCCTCAGCAACTGGGACCTCCGCCAATATAGAATGATGCCATCTCTGTCCTCGTGGATAGGTGTCTAAACCTAGCATGCTCACAGGATGCAAACAGGAAAGCCTCTCATAGGCCTAAAACTGCCAACACAAAGGCAACATCTTTTGTCAGTCAACACTTTTAACCTATACATGGGAAAAGACAAGAGAAACACTCACCAGCAGAAATGGGTAGAATCCTAACCACGCCTTGTTCAAGCCCTACGATCGCATGCGCATTCCCTTGAGGAAGTAGGCAAAGGTATAGGAACCCCAATCATACTCTCCTATACGGTCCACGTGTCGAGTGGCGCTGATCAAAGCGAAGCACACCGTAGAGGAATTATTTGCTATGAAGCAGCCCCTAATGATCATCAGGAACAATCGCTGAAGAATGCGATCCCTGACTCTCACATCATCGGGTATGGGTTCACTTAATAGCCTGCTCATAGCATCTACGCTCAAAGGACCCGTCTGACGATCCACCCCCTTGAGCGCCTCATGCCGAACTCCCAACAAGGATCCGGCAAAGAGTGGGGGTATTATCCATTTGTGCAAGGCAATCGGATCCCTCCAAACTCCATACCTGTGATAAACTGCCAATCCATTGGCGTCATCATCACCTCACAGTCCAGCAAATGGAATGACTAAGTCTGGTGAAACCACTGCTCAGACAATGCCCTGAGGTAACCCCAGGGACAGCGATGGGGAAGAATGGAGAAGAAAATCCCAAATCCCTAGTCATGTACAATCACTCTGTAGTCATCATGCAAAGCCTGATACATAGAGTGGATGTTAAACCAGTTCCCTCGAGGCTGTGTGAAGCTGGGAACTTAAATCAAATGTAGATCAACATAAGAATCCTTGACTCCTCACCAATAGGAAATAAGGAAGATTAAAGATCTAACTTCATACCTCGTTTACGTGTAGGTATATTGAAGGATGCCTACTCAAGTTAGCCAGAAGATCTGGGTTCGCCACTTGAATACCTGGAAATTCCCTACGGGGAACACGTACAGCAGGAGCAGGAACTTCGATCGGTACATCCTCCTCAACCCGAATGGGGCGTATCACCGCCTCCACCAAATGACGAGGTTGTTCGACAGACTGGCATTGAGGCTCTTTAGAAGCCCTCCTCCATAAACCAGAAGTAGTCCTACGGGAACTACTCGGCTGATCCGAATCCATAATATCTGGACAACAAGTCTCCAAATCACCTCAGAAAGGGTGTGATAAATTTTTACCTGGAGCTTTACAAAATGCATTTTATGATTACATGCATGCATGAATTATTTAAACATACATCTACAGTAGAGTTAAAAATGCATGACTACTCAATGCCTACATTTTGGGAAAATTTTGCCATAGCCCCCTTTGTAAATGGGACTATCCACATGCAGATAGGCATGACTAGGTGACCATTCAGTAGCACATCTATACACAGTCATATACATCCTACATGCATTATCACATCACAGTAAAAAAATCCGTAAGTGTAGTCTAGTTACCAAGATTATTTTACTTTTCTACCTTTACTCATTTGTCCTCAGATATGATAAGAAATGACAGTAAAAGGTGCCAATTGGACTGTTTCAAAAGTCAAATTTTTTCACATCATTATGTTCAGCATGGTTTAATACTAACATTTGCTATGTTGAATATTTTTTATCAAGTCATATCAGCATGCATATTCACTATTATGTGTCTAAATGCATTTCATGTGATAAGTCATTTTCCAATGGATAGAAATTGGAAAAAAATACATGCATATGTTACCGTGACGTGAAAGAACGCTCACGGTGGCGTAATATGCAGAAGTTGCTCAAACTCAATGATCCTGAAGAAGAGCTCTCAGATTTCATTCAGTACAGAAAAAATGACTTATGAAAACAACCTTTGGGCTTTACATAGTCACAGTTGGCCGCAGGTCCAGCTGTGGCTGCTGCAGGGGTACCTATGGCACTACTACATAGGTCCCACACCTCCGGCTCGCTCCAGTTAGAGTTGCAAAGGAGGTCTCACAAGCTGAAAAGGCCAAATCAAGAATAAAAATACTACGCAATTAAGCAGAATAACCTGAAATCCTGGTTCCGTACGGGTTAGAATTAAACTCCCGCCATCTCATTGGTATTCGCCTGAATGCAGGGTATACTATACCGATGAGATCAGCTTTCACAGATCATGCCTGACAATACCTCACAAAGATCTGATGACGGCATTGCAGGGTCACAACCCTAAACCTCCCCGACAGGGGTTACAACGCAAAACCACGAAATGATAAACCTCCCTGGCGGGGGTTATAATGCCAAAGTTATCAACTGATGAAGTATCCCCGATGGGGGTCACAACGCACATTTTTCAAACATCCAAGTATCCCCAGTGGGGGTTACAATGCATTCTCAACCATTGATACACACATCAATGAAAGTCAAGTAACCTTGACGTCATGTCAGCCGATGGTAATTAAACCCTTCGAAGTAACTTATACAAGTATCCCCGACGGGGGTAACAACGCAGTTCGACCATTGACACATACATTAATGAAGGTCAAGCAACCTTGACAATGCACCCAGCAGGGATCTATCCGGTGATACACACATCAACAAAGGTCAGGCAACCCTGGCAACAACAGACTGTTGGCATTAACTCCGACAGAATGAGGGAATATGTTATACATATCCTCAAACAGACAAAGCTTTATCCCCACAGATCTCTTATACACAAGAGGTACCTCTATGGAATATTAGCCAGTGTCTGGGATTCAAGACTTTGGTGATAGTCCTAACGTCAACATCCTTGAAGACTTGGATCACATGTCCAAGCCATCACTGATTGTCATCCCAACAGGATTACCTGACAATCATGCATCATACATTTGCATCATGTTGCTACATATAGCATCGTGTTTACCCTACTTGCATTTCAAGTGTCTAGGATTCTTTATCCTATCCATGCCTTGCATTGCATGAATATGATAAAGAGGGGCATTTGTAGACACTCAAAATTGTTTGCACGCCTGTTACTAACATTGCAGGAGGGTAGATTCGTCTTTCGGAGATAACCCTAAAAGACAGCTTACATCAATTCCGGATACTATCGGAAGTCAATCCCAACCCCGGAACACACCCTGGGATCATCATTTCCAACCCTGGAACACACACCGGAAGGATCATTTCCAACCTCGGAGATAACCCCGAGTTTCGTCCTTGGCGATAACCCCAAGGAGTGCTGTTGCAGTTCCGGTGATAACTCCGAAAATGCTTATTTAAAATGCATGCTATCAGCTTCAAGCTCAGACCTCCTGCTGAGGCACTCATACCTCAGACCCGGAGTTAACACCGGGCAGACAGGCACCCTCACAAGATGACCTTGCGGCAATCAAACACTTGCAGTAGTTCAATCTCAGATGTAACCCTGAGCAACGTCTGCTTTTAACTTAAACCGGCGATAAACCTGGCGAAGAGTCAAACGTCATCTTGCCCCTTCAACACCTGTGCGTTGTCTCAACACTTCATACATACATACATCCAACGATGTCCCATAAGAACTGAGGAGTTACAATCCTGAGTGACTATTACGCGTGGCAGTACCTTGGATAGAATTTGAAGCTTGAAGACCATGGGCATGGACCCCTCTTCCTGACTTCGTACAACCTCTACTCCATGTAATTGCATAACTCTTGACACAAGCGGTCCGAAGAAGGTCACATATACCTCGTTCGGATTCTCGGATTGAAGTTCTGCAAGTTTGAGCGGACATTATAGTGCACGAGTCCACGTACTTTGAGATGACAGGATCTGCGAGGCTCGGATGCACCACGACCAGCCGCAGGTATAACTACGGCTACCTTAGGTGTAACTACGGCCATCAATATATAAATATAGACCTTGGGGTCAGCCATTTGAGAGAGGAAAGAGAGAAAAAGGCGAGGAAGCCCTGTCCAATTTACTCTGTATACACCCATATTGAGTGTTTCCTCAGTTAAAACACCTGTTAGCTCACATATAGCTATACTTTTATCCGGCGAGAGCTGAGTGTTTATCAACATAGAGTCATAGAAGTCTACACTGTTATACACATTGAGAGTCGTTTCCGTCTGTCCCTCCTAGTTCTTATCTCACATCTTAGCTGGGTCATATCCCATGGTTTTTAGCGACGCCCCCAAAATTAGGTATACGTCACCCATCTTGGGTCGCCACTTACATGGTACATAAATTCAAATACAACTTACTAACCTATCTGTCGTGTACAATACGACATAAACTGTGAGTTTGAATACAAATATTGTCTACTAGATATTATACAAACTCAAAAGGAGTCCTCATTACAACTATTTTCACACTATTTCACAGAATAGTGAGGACTACTAATGCTATCCTTTGGACCATTACTCCGCTCCCCGACTGCCCCAAATATGTTCTCATTTCCAAAGAGAACAATGAAAGAAAGGGTGAGCTCAACTAGCCCAAGAAGAAATATTATGACTAAGATAATGCGAATAAATTATCATTAGCCTTCAACAAGATGTTAAACCGATAAAATACAATAGACAACCAGGTTTAATCTGCGGCGAATATGCAATCCATTAAAAGAGTCAAGTAGAGAATAAAATCTACTATCTTTTAGGTTTTAAAAGGTTTTCATCAATTTTTTTTTATCACGAGACTCACGACAATAAATAAACCACCACATCTAATCATCCATGTACTACGGTCCAAGGATTTTCATCAAATTATCAATGGTCATGACTATACCGAATCACCCCGTCATAATCATACCAAAAACTATCCATCACTTTGCATTACATTTCTAATCGAGGACTTTTATCACATCATTTATAACAAGCCATGATTATACCGAATGATCCACGTCATAATCATACTAAGTTCATCTATGCACGTAAGCCAAAGATAACATAATATATCATGAGGATGATGACAATGACATAATAATTCAATAAAACAAGTTCAAGAATTATTTTATCCAGAATTAATAACGTCCAAATTGTCAACAAGATACTTGCTTTGTAGAGTAAAATTCAAGAATGATCAAGAATATTTCCATGAAAAGATCTTTGGATGAAACGCAAATATCAAGGATATTCTACTAATTTCATGGAGTATAGAAGTCAAAGTTTTAACCAACTTGGGTATAATAAAGAATGGAATAACAAAAGAAATCACCATGCATGCGGTACTTAGATGACAAAAGTTATTCCAATGGAATAATAATAACGGAACCAATGTCGTGAAATTCACAATCGACGGGATGATCCAATGTAATAATAAATGCTGAATAATAAATAATGGAACCAGTCCGGTGTAAAACACACGCATGTGATATTCCAATGTAATAATAAATGCGAATAATAAACAATGGAACCAGTCCTGTAAAACACACGCATGGATATTCCAAATGTAATAATAAAGAATGGAATAATGAAGAAGATCACCAAGTATAGGGGATTTGGCGTATACAAAGTTATTCCAATGTAATAAATAAGGATGGAATAACATAAGGATTTCACCAAGTATAGGGTATGCCGCATATACAAGTTTATGTATAGGGTATACCACTTTTACAAGTTATTCCAATGAATAATAATGAATGGAATAACAAAGTTTCTCTTCATGAATACAAACGAATAATATCCCTTACGGATACAACAAATAATACCCTTACCGTAAAAGACACCGGATATCAAAGTAGTGAAGTACCGAATACTCTTCTTCTTTCTCTCTATAGATTTTCTCTCTATAGCTTCTCTCTATAATTTCTCTCTCTAGAGTTTCAAAGTGAATTAAATGAAAATAATGAAGGAATGAGCTTCATTTATAGGAAAATAGAATGCATAGTAATTAATCCATGAACGGTCCAGTTTGATTTACTTTAATCGACGGTCCATATTTAAAGCAAAATCTTTTAAATAAAATATAATATATTCTATTTATATAAAAACATTTTACTATGCAAACACTATGCAACACTATGCAAAAACACTATGCAAAACACTATGCAACACTATGCATAATAAAATATAATATATTCTATTTATAGAATAACTTTAATAAAGTATTCTATTTTATATAAAAGATGTTTCGCTTTTATTACGTTAATAATACGAATAAAACAAAACGTCATTATCGCTATAATAATTCATATTATTAATCGACAATAATGGAATCAAACCGGTGACTTCTCACATAAGCATCAATAATCAATACCGTAATGCTACTATGCAACCACACGTATTCTCGTATTTTACTACCGAGTTGTTCAACAAGATCAACGGTAAAACTTCCGCCGTTATTTCAATAAAATATTTTGTCGTTTTCTCAATCGACAATAATTACATTGTGGGGTCCACCAATGATTGAGTCGTTGTATTTAATATTCCCCGCTAAACCGAATATTCCCAGACCAATCGAATATAATATAACCACTTGCATACTTTGCAAAATTTATAAATACTACCCACAACTATAATATTATCTCAAATTCACACCATAATATTAAAAATTATTTTGACAAAATTTAAATCTTTATTGATAAAATCTGGGGTCTCACAATCTCCTCTCCTTATGGAATTTCGCCCTCGAAATTATGGTGCGATACTGATATGATAAAGAGGTGAGGATACCTTGAATACCTTTATCGTTGAAAACATTAAATTCATTTTTGCAATCCTACCAAAGATATTCATTAACAAATCATCTTTTACACTACGTGCTAAAGATATACAAATCAGTAAAACAAATAATCTTTGAGACGCAACTTAATAGTATCACGACCACGAATTATCCATGCACCAATCGGCAAGGATATTCGTGTTTTCAATCTGATCATGATTATACCGAATAATCCTTGGTCATAATCATACCAAGTCTATCAATGCACTACTACTAAAGATGACTTTTACCACATCCATGAATTAATATTTCATTCTTGAGACTCGGCTTTCAATAATTAATCCATATCATCGAATCATCCCCGCTGCTAAGCGAGGATATTCATTAGTATCACGACCACAAATTATCCATGACTATGGCGAAAGATAATTGTGTATTCATTAAGATCCACAAATTATCCAAGCACTACGTCCAAAGATAATTGTGTATTCATTAGTATCACGACCACAAATTATCCAAGCACTACTACCAAAGATAATTGTGTATTCATTAGATATCCGACCACAAATTATCCATGCACTACGGCCAAAGATAATTGTGTATTCATTAGTATCACGACCACAAATTATCCATACACTACTACCAAAGATAATTGTGTATTCATTAGTATCACGACCACAAATTATCTATACACTACTACCAAAGATAATTGTGTATTCATTAGTATTCATCCATGCACTACTAGATAATTGTGTATTCATTAGTATCGACCACAAATTATCCATGCACTACTACCAAAGATAATTGTGTATTCATTAGTATCACGACCACAAATTATCCATGCACTACTGACGAAGATAATTGTGTTTTTCATTATGGTTATGATTATACCGAACAATCCACGGTCATAATCATACCAAGTCCATCTATGCACTACAGAAAGCATGATGACTTTCAACATAATATAAGCATGAGGATAATGATATAAAGAATCAATCAAATGAGATAAAGGATAAATATTAAACATTTATAATATAATTTATCCGAGATTCAAGAATATCCCCATGTTTTCAATCACTTAATAATCTCATAATCTAATATCATTAATATTATAACAATATTTTAATCACTTCTTAAATTTATAAATAATTTATCTTAATTGTTTACGCTTTACCATATAATGCATTTAATCATTCAAAATGTCATACTCATAAAATATCATCATTAATTATCAAATCCTCATCAAAAAATATGCATATACTCTATATAGGATTCTCTAGCCATAAAATCATATTTTCAACTTTGTTACTTCACATAACATATTTAACTCATATGTTAAGTAACTAAACTATTTTCATGAAAATATCAAATCAGTCCCAAAAATATTTCTTTTCTGGGATTTAGCATAATATAGTCTCATAATGAAAATATATTTTCTCGGAATTTTTAAAATTCATTTACTATTTTTCAAAATCAATTTCTAATTAATTCCTTAAGAAATTAGCTACCTCAAGTTTAACTCCAAAATTCCCAAATCTTGGCAGGAACTTACATGTTAACGTGAGCTTCTAGTTTAAATTTAATGGTCATCGGAGTTATAGAACTCCGTTATAGCGTTTTTTGCGGGAAACCCTAAATATTGAAATAGTCATAACTTGCTCATTTTAAGTCGAGAATGAGCTCATTTTTGGACAGGAGGTACTTTATACCATATACCTTCATGTCCCAAATGGCCAGAATTTTTCTCATAATTTAAGTGGCCGAAACAGCCCTTAAAGTTTCTGGGCAGTAGCATTTTGAAATTTACAGCTTTGGCCTCTTTTGCTAAAATCAGTCCACACAAAAATCTACAACACCTTTTCCAGTAATTCCACTTGGATTAATTAGGTAACTCATAGATCTAACTCTAGGACTTGACCACATTCAAAAATTCAAAATATAATAAGAGATATGGTCAATTCAATTTCATGTTACGTTTTTCACCAAAATCGATTTTCAACTCTTTGTGATTTCTAAGAAACTTTCATGTTTTACACATACTAACCAACATAACTCATCATAAAACTTACTAATACCACGAATACCCATGATTTTCATTATTCCAATGCTTTTATTATGACTTTCATCATAAACCACGTAAACTGTTCATTTAGTTGAAGAAATATTTGAGGGTTTAAGAAATGGGGTTTTGTACTGGGGTCAATACAAAATTCGATTTCACGCTCTAGGGTAGGCTAGGAAATCTTCAAGAATACGTCAAGAAATTTATTAATGATAGAAATATCATTCAAAACTGTGACTCTCGTCCAAGACTTGGATAGTACGTCACATTGATACCAACTGTGACTTCTATCCCTTAACCTAGATAGCACCTCACAATGATACCTATAAACTTGCCATCTTCATTCACGATGTCGCCTACAGAAAGTCCGGCTTCGGTGCATTCCACACAAGGAAGTCAACAACGAAAGGATCGGGGCTCTTTACTTATGGCTTGATATAACAGTGATTAACTTTAGGGTTTGGTTACTTTGAATTAAGATAACAAAGTTGGTTAGGAATATGAAAGCTAACAACCTTACAAAAAGAATAATAAGTAGTTAATCAATCGTTTTCAAAAATTACCTCAAAGGCAAGAATTTTTAAAGATATAAGATCGTGAAAGTGTTTATTTGAAACAACAAGATTAATAAACAGTGGAGGTAACGAAGGTTTCTCCCAACGAAGTTTCAATAGATAAATCAAAGTCTAATTTTTTTTCGGAGTCAAATTTAAACATTGAACACAACTAGGTAGAATAAAAGAGTGGGTAGAACTTGTATTGAATAAAGTATAGACTTCGCAATAATTAATTTACCCGTAATAACCCGTTCGGTTTTCTCGACAAAACGCTCTCGCTTAAATTACCGAAGTTTGACTTTACTATAGGGTACATTCCACCCTTAAGTGCTTCTTCACATTCTGATCCATGATTTGAATCATTATTCTCCGATCCATATCGAATTCGGGTTGACCGCTATGCATGTGGTAATTCCAATTCGATGTTAAATTCTCCCAATTCTTGTCCAAAAAGCAAAGTCCATTTCATCTATTTTGGCTTTATTGGATCTGGACGTCTTTTCTACACTATCAACGCGTTGTGCGGCTTTTACCCATGCATCGCCTATTCTCCTTCGTTCGATTGTTTCTTCTTTCAAATTGATCTTTGATTTTAAATTCTCGATTCCAACTTTAATATCTTACACCACCAAAGCGTGATTTTGTTCGAGCATCATATATCGGGTAACCCAATTTTGAATTGTTGTATCCCTTTGTTCCACGACCGTTTGCCATTCTTCAACCTGTTCTTCTAGCTCACGAACACGATTTTGTAATTCTAAGTTTTGATCATAAATTTCTTCTAACCAATTCTCCTCAGGTTCCTCTTCTTCCTCTTCTTCCTCACTTTCACCGCTACCTCTGCGCAACTAGCTCTCAGATGCAACAATTAGTTCTTCATTTACTACGTGGATATCTCTAATTTGTTCCTCGTCTGCGACAATCGCATTATTAACTTTGATTAGTGATTAAAGGTGTCACAACAATCACATTCACTCCATTGTGAATATTTTCACCGCCATTTCCAAACACCGCCACAACACAAGGGTTAATTAATATATCAAATATTATCCCTATACTCGTGATTTCCACCAATTAAATACCAAATAAACTTAGGTAGGTCATACTAGCGAAGAAATTTCCGCCTCTCCCCTCCTAGTTCTTATCTCACATCTTAGCCAGGGATCATATCCCTAAGCTCTGATACCAACTGTGACGCCCCCAAAATTAGGTATACGTCACCCATCTTGGGTCGCCACTTACATGGTACATAAATTCAAATATAACTTACTAACCTATCTGTCGTAGTATGCAATACGACATAAACTGTGAGTTTGAATACAAATATTGTCTACTAGATATTATACAAACTCAAAAGGAGTCCTCATTACAACTATTATCACACTATTTCACATAATAGTGAGGACTACTAATGCTATCCTCTGGACCATTACTCCGTTCCCCGACTAAATCCAAAATTTATGTTCTCATTTCACAAGAGAACAATGAAAGAAAGGGTGAGCTCAACTAGCCCAGTAAGAAATATTATGACTAAGATAATGCAGAATAAATTATCATTAGCCTTCAACAGTGTTAAACTGATAAAATACAATAGACAACCAGTTTAAGCTGCGGTGAATATGCAATCCATTAAAAGAGTCAGTAGAGAATAAAATCTACTATCTTTTAGGTTTTAAAAGGTTTTCATCAATTTTTTTTTATCATTTGAGACTCGACAATAAATAAACCACCACATCTAATCATCCATGTACCACGGTCCAAGGATTTTCATCAAATTATCAATGGTCATGACTATACCGAATCACCCCAGTCATAATCATACCAAAAACTATCCATCAACGCATTACAAATTAACCGAGGACTTTTATCACATCATTTATAACAAGCCATGATTATACCGAATGATCCACAGGTCATAATCATACTAAGTTCATCTATGCACGTAAGCCAAAGATAACATAATATATCATGAGGATGATGACAATGACATAATAATTCAATAAAACAAGTTCAAGAATTATTTTATCCGAGAATTAATAACGTCCAAATTGTCAACAAGATCTTTGTTTTGTAGAGTAAAATTCAAGAATGATCGGAAGAATATTTCCATGAAAAGATATCTTTGGATGAAACGCAAATATCAAGGATATTCTACTAATTTCATGGAGTATAGAATCAAAGTTTTAACCAATTTGGGTATAATAAAGAATGGAATAACAAAAGAAATCACCATGCATGTGGTACTTCAGCATAGACAAAGTTATTCCAATGAATAATAATAACGGAACGTGTCGTGTGAAATTCACACCGCAAGCGGGATGATCCAATGAGAATAATAAATGCTTGAATAATAAATAATGGAACCCGGTCCCTGTAAAACACACGCATGGGATATTCCAATGTAATAATAAATGCGAATAATAAACAATGGAACCAGGTCCGGTGTAAAACACACGAATGGGATATTCAGCGAGAATAATAAAGAATGGAATAATGAAAGAAGATCACCAAGTATAAGGGATTCAGCAGTATCTGAGTTATTCCAATGAATAAATAAGGATGGAATAACATAAGGATTTCACCAAGTATAGGGTATCTGCATATACGAAGTTATGTATAGGGTATACCACTTTTACAAAGTTATTCCAATGAATAATAATGAATGGAATAACAGAGGTTCTCTTCATGAATACAAACGAATAATATCCCTTACGAATTACAACAAATAATACCCCTTACCGTAAAAGACAATTGGATATCAAAGTAGTGAAGTACCGAATACTCTTCTTCTTTCTCTCTATAGATTTTCTCTCTAGCTTCTCTCTATAATTTCTCTCTCTGTAGTTTCAAAGTGAATTAAGTAAGAAAATAATGAAGGAATGAGCTTCTACATTTATAGGAAAATAGAATGCATAATAATTAATCCATGAGCGGTCCAGATTGATTTACTTTAATCTATGGTCCATATTTAAAGCAAAATCTTTTAAATAAAATATAATATATTCTATTTATATAAAAACATTTTACTATGCAAACACTATGCAACACTATGCAAAACACTATGCAACACTATGCATAATAAAATATAATATATTCTATTTATAGAATAACTTTAATAAAGTATTCTGTTTTATATATAAAGATGTTTCTGTTTTATTACGTTAATAATACGAATAAAACAAAACGTCATTATCGCTATAATAATTCATATTATTAATCGACAATAATGGAATCAAACTGAGTGACTTCTCACATAAGCATCAATAATCAATATCGTGTTATTACTATGCAACCACACGTATTCTTTATTTCTTTTACTACCGAGTAGTTCAACAATGTCAACGGTAAAACTTCCGCCGTTATTTCAATAAAATATTTTTGTCGTTTTCTCGATCGACAATAATTACATTGTGGGGTCCACCAATGATTGAGTAGTTGTACGAATATTCCTGCTAAACCGAATATTCCCAGACCAATCGAATATAATATAACCACTTGCATACTTTGCAAAATTTATAAATACTACCCACAACTATAATATTATCTCAAATTCACACCATAATATTAAAAAATTATTTCGACAAAATTTAAATCTTTATTGATAAAATCTGGGGTCTCACAGTTTTCATTTATGTCTGTATATATACTTATATATAGGTGGAGTTTACTTTGTGGCAGTTGATCGCTTTTACAACTTTATTTACATTCCATCAAGCCTAGAGTTTACTTAAGTGGCGTTGATAAACTTTTACGACTTTATTTACATTTCGTCTCACACGGGTTTACTTTGTCTTTGGTTGATCATGTCCATATATATATATTTACTGCTTTTATATATTTACATTTTCGATCCCCCATGGAGTTGTTTCGTGGTGGTTGATCAAGTATGTATATATATATATATATATATATATATATATATATTATATAGCTTTTATATATATATAACTGCTTACTGTTTTCCATACAAACTGCAGTATCATGTGAGCCTAGGAATCATGTGATCACAGATTCAGTTTGTTGAATCTAGATTCGGTTTCCATGATGGACCTTTTTCAGCTGTGAGCAGCTTGTACATTATTTTACAATGTCTGAATTTCCTTGGATGGATGTCATGCCCATGAAGAGTTCGGCACTGCTGTATATTATTTTCTCGAAGATGCTTCGCATCTCAAAAATAAAAGCACACAAGCCGAACATTTAATAATAAAAATGGAAGTATCAAAGGCCTCAATTACTATTGAGCACAGGGTTTGAAAAATCTCTTTTTACAAAACTTAATTGTTATATCATGTTTAAAATTGAATTTTTCATAAATTCAAACCCTATGTATATAGGTGCGAACGAGGTATAGTACTACTTCCAAATAATTGCACATTGATCCACACACACACACATTCATATAACAGTTTCTTTAAAAAGTGGCGGTCACCGTGGAAACACGGATGTCGGGGGGTGCCTAACACATTCCCTCCGCATAATCAAGCCACCAGACCCAAATGAATCTCAGTTTCATAGACCCATTTAGCAGTGTCACATCACTGGGACAATGTGCAAACCTTTTCAGTTGCGTTGGTGCAACCAATTAAATACACCAACTGGCGACTCTTAAAGTGAAATCGTTGACATTATACATATCAGACCTTTTTCACTTGTTTTTTCAAACAAATCTCACATTAACATGAGAACACCAAAGAACAAGTAATGAAAAGGGACACTAAAAAATCCCGACGTCGACAATGAGTAAAGAATGAAAGTGATTAAAACCTTAGGTAAATGTTGAATGAGAGATTAAGGGATGAACAACGTAAACGTTGAATACGTAAACGATCCTCATGAATCGTATTCACGTCGAGCGAATGTTCTAAGTATACATTGGTTGTATGACTTAGACGTTGATGAAGGTTGTAAGTAAGATATGAATTATCAAGAAAGCCGTAGCGATCGGTAAGAAGATTAGTGAAAGTCAAATGTGAGTCGGATGAGAATGTTAGAATGGAATGTAAGCGTTGAACACTTGAACCGACGTGAAGGTTAAGTGTACACGAATATTAAAAGGGTAGAACCTACACCCTATGTATGGTTTGACCGTAAGGTAATGAAGATCAATGATTAAACCTGTGAACGGTGAAGAAGCTAAATTAAACACAAGTACGTATAACGTAAAAGAAGCCGAGTTAATGTTTTTAACTTGGATGACGTTCCGAGTCGAATGAATCGGATGTTGTAAGATAAGAATAAGGTAACATAAAATGCTTAACGCTATAAATGCGTAGAATGAATATGGAATGATTGTCCTGAGTATACAAAAGACTGTACAACTTAGACGATGATGAAAAAATCCTGAGGTATGGCATTTAGTTCCCAGAAAGCCATAAGGAATAAGAATTTGACTTAACGAACATTATAGTTTTAATGGTTCGAATAAGTTAAGATAAGTTTAGGTTATGGTACAATTGTAACCTTTGATGGTTGACATGTGGGAGCTGGGCTAAACAATTATTTCAGAGAGCAAAGGTATATACGAAACTGACAACCGATCTAAGTCACTGTTATGGGCAGTGTAGATGAGACGGGAAATTGTTTGTTATTTTTGTGTGAGAAACCACTCAGAGTACCATATGGACTGCTAGTAGAGACACTATTTGTGCTCAATCCTAGGAAAGTATAAGAAGAAGATAAGAATGTAAATCATCAAAGATGATGAACGTATTGAGTAAGACATCTCCATATGTCATGAAGTCGTTAATCAGTAAAGGAAGTTGGTCGCGTAACTTAGTTTATAGGAATGTGAACCCTAAGAAGTGAATTTAAGTAAACCAATGCGTAAGTCAAGTATATGATTAATTGGTGTATGTGTTAATTTTTTTATGTGCTACATAGGAATTGGAATGTGCAGTTCAACGTAAACTATATGTTGTAGCTGTGTGTAAGGCAAGTTTCCTAACTTCGTTCATATTCTAAATGAATGCTTGTTTTTAAAACTTCTCAGATGTTGAACTTGAGAAGTTCTGTCTATGTGCGAATGTGTGATATTTGCACAAGGTGTTAGAATGTATGAGGCCTTGTGCCATAATTTGAACACTTCGGTGTTTATGTGAGATGAACTGTTCTATGATTGAATTGTTCAATATAAGAATGTTCTGTTAATACATGAACTATTATTGTTAAGTCTGTGCTATTGATTCTAGCCAGACAAAATGTGTATGAAAGAGAGTAGAGAATGAAAGTATTTCAAAATGAATGTGATTAATGTTTTAAAATGATAAGAATCAAGATTATTCCTATTATTCATGCTCCTTCATAACCTTTGTTCGGTTATTGAAGTCTTAAAAGAATGTTTAAATTCTTGAAGTTATTTGTTCAACTGCTAAGACTTGTTCGGTATCCAGAAGAAGTGCCATTCATTATATGAATGTACGTGAAGATCCAGCGAAGACTTGTAATATAGAATGATAGAATTAAACTATAGAATAGTTTAATGAATGATTATATATCCTTGGTGGCGGATAAAAGTCACTCGTGCAAGATATAAAGAATAATGTAATTATCATTATTTGTAATGAAAGAGGTTATAAGGTTTTAGAACCTGAGATTTTAGAATGTATGTTGTTATATTCATCTATATAATGATGTATGTTTTGAAGAAGATGGGATCATGACGTACGGAATTTGAATGTGAAAATAGACCAGATTTCTGGGCGTTACAGGTTCCAGCTATTGCATTACCTTATTCTTACCAACTTCTTTCTCTTCTATGTCTTAAGTGAATTTACTTCATTAATAAAGGTCAATTTGACTTATTAATCTTCCTTATGGCTTACTAACGTTCTTACGTTATTAATCGAAACTCGATCGTCATTGGATAAGTACACTTATTGTATACTGTTCACATTCACATAATATTTAACAACTTTTAGTTATAACTCTCAACGTTATAGTCATCATCAATCAATTATCTTCCTTATGTTACTACACCAATACTCAATAACCATAGGTTAAGTACCATTATAATTGAGTATGGTTTACCCTTTTTACACTTTATGTTCTTATATTAATTATTAAGTAAACAATCGTTAAATTCCTAATTTTCATAACTATATACATGATATAGTAATGGTCTTACTACGTATTTTAAGTCCATACATGCCCCATACTTGTCTCGCAAATAATTGGGTTCATAATTAACATGGTCTAGCAATGTTTCTTACTCGACGCTGCGGCGCCGTCTTCATGCTTTCTATTGGCGCTGCGGCGTCAAACTTCAGTACCTAACTCCCGGTCTCGGCATTGCGGCGCGAGACTCCTGCTTACTAGTCGCGCTGCGGTGCCACTCTACAGTGTCAAGCTTTTTTACCCAGCGCTGCGGCACCACTTATATTGCTTTGTCTGGCGCTGCGGTGCCAGACCTTAGTACCAAATTTTTTTTACAGATTTCTTACATAAACGAATTTCTCGGACTCCTAAATTGTTCATTTTAAGTTCGAATTGGCTCATTCAAAAGACATTTGCTCACAAATCACATACTCTAAGTGTTCATGCAAGAATTTTTCATTTTCAAATCCATTAACTTAAAATTGACCTATTAGTTCATTTTAACGAAAATGATAAACGTTCGTGAACGTTCAAAGCTCATTTCTTCGTTCTAAGTCATAATTCGGTCATTTTCGAGTTTGCAAATCTAGAATACCAAATGAGACTATACTCCATCGAAAACCAACGTTTCTGAGCTCAATGTCAAAATTTGACTTCCATTCTGAGAAATTCACGATTTCGGCGATTATCGTCCGAACTCGTGAATTTCGCCATAACTTCGTTACTTGAGATTTTTAAACAATTTCAAAAGGATCCATTCCATCTTACTAACATCTTAACATACATATTTCATTAACTTATATAAATGATAAGCTCTTACTTGTTCTTTATAAGTTTATAACTTATATGATTACGAATTGCTTATTCATGACTTATTAAGGCTTAACTCCTTTGATTAATCATTTTAACTTCTTCATAGCATACAAGTCCTACCTGTGACACCCCCAAATCCGGGTAACCTGACCCCCAAATTTGGTGTTCACGATCCAAAATATAATACCATCTAACTACCCATTTTAATATAAATAGGAATAATAACTCATTAACATAGATTGTTAATACATAAGTCCCAGGTCTACTAAACTTAACATTACAGACATACCCCTTTAGATATACAAAAAGGGTTTACAATACAATACAACATAATAATAATATTGTTCATCATAACTAATTCATAACTATTCCTTTTCCTTTGTTCTTCTTTGCAGCACCTTCTGTAACTTCGTCCCTAGCTGAAAAGTTTTATTTATATCAAGGGTGAGCAACAAGTTTGTTCTGCAAGTTAAGAGATATAATAAAGATCTAGAAATCAATATCAAACCTTCTCACATTCTACGCAACAATAATTCGATAATGAAAGAGTATAACGCTTTCAAGGTTTTCTACGATATTCAAATGAATAATCAAGAATTAATTCTACGAAATAGCAAAGTGGAATATTTTCCAGATTTATGCTGAGCGGTCTATTAGATCTTGAACTTCTCTTCTTGAGTAACTATCAAAGTTAAACTTTGATATACCAGGTGTATCAGATAACCATAAAGATTAAATCATACCCCTCTGCAAGTATATAAAATGATCAGCTTTAGTATACCCTATATTATGCATAATACTTAATCGCGCGCAAAGGCCGGATAAATGACCAATAAAATATTCCCTTTATATAAAGGTTGTTCTTCTCAGTCTCCGAATCAAGATTTTGATTTAACTATGAAATATTGTGATTTCAAATTCTATTTATTTCTCGATCTAGCCTAAATAATTTGCATCGATTTGTCAATAACAATTGAATTCTCTTCTCGAACCTATCAAGTTCTAACAAATGTTCGTCTAACCAGAATAATTGGCTAAGACATTTCTCAACATAATTCGATAATAAACAGGAATTATCTGTATTGTCAATTCTAGTTTCTACGTATATGTATATCCAACAATAGTTATTCTACGAATGTATATATTTTGAATCAGTAATTCATTTTGAATTATTAAACATGCACTAACTGCGAATAATCAACAATAATTCCCTGGATGTGGTCTAATTAACAACAATTATCCACCAATAATAATTAAACAATATTAACTCAAGGTTGAGTTAGGGAACTTACCTCTTCCGCTGATTATAGCTACACAGTAAACTTATCTGCGTTCGTAAGACCTATAACCAATAATATCGGTCTCACAATTAGCCCAATAATTTATAACATATAACACTGTAATTCACAGTCAAACTTCTCCTAGGCACATTACCACATAGCCACATCAGTGTTTATAACCTAGATAAACACTTATCAAGTCTAACTATTTCGGTCTGGTTGGACTTTGGTCCATTCTCGGTGATCTGGTCACCCTATCCGACACTTAACACGGTTATTGTCAATTAAACTCGGTTTCTAAGCTTCAATATTATTTTAGATAAGTTAAATATCATTTATAATATTTTTTGAAAGCTTTTAATAATTTATAAGCAATTATTATAATTTATAATAATTTTTCAAACATCGGAATTATTTTTAAATGATTTAATTATCAAATAATCTTATCATTATTAATATTGAATAATATAAAAATATTAATAACATACTTGTCAAAATATTAAAGTTATTTTAATAACTCACAATATTTTAAAATCATCAATATTCTACTTAAATAATTTTAAAGTAATTAAAATCATTTTTAAATCATCACCACTAATAATCAAATATTAATGAAATTATCATTAAAATATTAAAAGTCATTAATTATAACTTAAAATATTTTTAATTCATTTTTCTCATTTTAAATGATTTTTAAATCAATAAAAGAATTTTAATTCATTTATTTAATATAATAATTAAATAAATCTAATATCATTAATATTAAATTATTAATGAAAATTACGTAAAAATATTAAAAGTTACATTTTATAACTCAAAATACATTTAAATACATTATTCTTATTTAAAATGATTTTTCATAATATTAAATCATTTTCTCTAATTTATTTAATATAATAATTAAATAAAATAAATATCATTAATATTCAAATAATTATAAATATTAATGAAAAATATCTCAAATAGTCAAAAAAAAAATTCATAATTTAAAATAATTTTTAAAACCATTTTTGGTAATTTTTAGAATTTATTTTTATTTTTAAGTAATTTTCGGAAAATCAGAAATTAGAAAATAATAAAACCGTCGCTAAAGACATTTAGCGACACTAAGCGTCGTTGTTGGTGTTCTTGAGCTCAAGAACAACGATACCGATGATATCTGAAAGGTCAACTTTGACCGACAATAAATCTCAATCCAAATCGTTTCTGGGTAATTTATGATTATGATCTTGTAGTCAGTATATAGTATTACAATTAGCAACCAATTTCTAAGTCAAATCACAACATAACATTACGATCTGGGCTTCGAAAAGTCTTGTCAGACACTACCTGGGTTTCCCCAGAAACCCAAAATATCTTCTGGTCACATTCATGCCCATTTTAATCTGTGTTATGTTCGTTGTTTATGTGCTTTCTTGATTTATAATGGTAGTATATATGACAGTGAACAAGTATATAACATAATCTTAATCCAAAAACAACAACATCTCGATCTAAGACACGGTCAAACCAGGCCAGAAAGACTGCTCAAAAAGTTTCTAGGTTTTTCCCAGAAACTGTGTTCGTGATCAAATAACTAGGTTTGACCACCCATTACATTCCATATGTTTATTATTTAAGCGATCTTAAAGCATGGATCTATTGTCCACATAACCACCTACGTTTATGATACAACAACAACATCAAACAAACCAAAATCTATCAGATTCGAGCCACACAAAAGATTGTCAGATGGGATTTCTATCTTTCTGGGCTGCCTAGATTTGTACTTGCTCAACGTCGATCAACTTGTTTTAACTGTTAATAAAATGAAATCTAGCCATTCAAAATATGTAATACCACTTCCAGATTAAAGACAACCTAACAAGCTACCAATAACAACATAGAAACAACAAATATAACCAACATACACAGATCTAGAGCCTTTGGCATATCTTGTCAGACCACAAAAATTTCTCAGGAACAGTTTATGAAAAACTCAACTTTTACCCACTTTGATGCTATGGATCCATCACGGATCAACATAGATCAACTAAAAACACCATATAGCACAAATATAAACACTTAAACACAAAATGTTTCTTGGCATACAAGATCTAGGTTGAGTTTGGGTTTATACCTCTCTTGTCCAATCCTTGATCCTTGATCTTCTTAACTGATTTTGGTGATCTAAAGGCTTGAAGAGTGACTGAATCACTTAACAATTTCAGAGCTTTGATGAGAGAGAGAGTGGGTTGGTGTTAGATAGCTAATGAGCTTAATTTGTGAACTTTCTCTCTCCTAGATCTTTTATATCATAGATGTAATGAGTCCAAGTGTGCAAGTTGGCAAGATTTAGAAAAGATTTGATATAGAATTTAAGCACATGGTCTTATCCAAAGAGATGACTCAGTAGATTTGCAAATCTTCTAACTAAATATCTAAGTAAAGGGGTACTTTGGACTTTGTACATGAAATTTTAATGGCATACATGGAATTTACCAAACCTTTAGGGTTTAACCCTAAGGCTCTAACCCAAGCTTTACAACTTTAGCTTCTAAGATTTTCTAAATTAGGATCTTTAAAATAGAAAATTAAGATGTTCAAAATTATAATTACTGTTCCCTAATTATATTAAAGGTTACTAATCACATTTGTGAGAGCCCCAAATCCGGTGTCCCAAATCACCGTGGATTCGGTTCAATCATTCTATAACTATTTGCAGAAGATATAAATATAAATTGTTTATACAATTCACTTTATACACACTATTCCCCAAAACCGAGTAACCTTAACTTAATACACAAATCATAAACTATCTAACACATAAAATTATTAACCAACTATAATATTACAACTAGCCGCACATTTTATCCCAAGTTGAACTTGGCATTAACCTTTTCCTGTATCCGAACACATTCGCCTTATCTACAATGTTTATCATGATATAGCAAGGGTGAGCATGAAAGTTGCCCAGCAAGTTTAAATACAATTTAAGGATATATCATGATTAAAAGAGTCTGAATAATAAGCTGGCTATAATTCATCAATATAATTGAGAACTAGCACGAACAAACTTTTGGTGAACAAGTATTGAACATGAACAAATATATCTGGACCAACTGGTAATGAAGGTGATCAGCCTTTCATACCTGACTTATACATGCAATATGTACAGAGTACAATTATCCTTGCCAATAAGTAATGATTAACCACAAGCATATCTGAATGAAACAACTCTTAGTAGAGTTAAGTAAAACTTGCATGAACCGTTGATTACCGCTACACAATTTATAACGCTTTATCTGAAGACCTAATATTAGTAATATAGATCTCAATATTAGAATAATATCATCACAATATAATACTATTATATATATACATATAGAATAACCTAAACACATTATCACATAACTCTATCAGTCTATACAGCACATAAGACTCGGTATCAAGTCAAACTATTGCAGTCTGAGTTGAACCCGACATAATTCTATCATCCCGACGGTCTAGTCGGACAAATAACGAGTTTAAGTTCAATTAAACTCTGTCTAAATACTTAACGGTTATCACAGATAATTTTTTTATCAGTCAAAAAAATTTTCATAGACATGTAATAATTTTCAGATAATTAATATCATTTATCATAATTTTTAATCACTTATACCGTATTTAAACGAATTAAATACCACATAATTCCTTAATCATTAATATTTATTTAATAATAAATATTAATGACAATCATAATATAATATTATAATATAATTATAATATCACAAAGTATTTTTAATACCTTAAAATCATATTTATATGATTTTTAAACATTAAATACATTATCCGATAATTGCTATTAATATTAAAATACTAATATTTTCATGTCAAAAATATCAAAAGTTATATTTTATAACTTAAAATATTTTATAACCCATAAATCATTTTATATGATTTTTAAAATATTAATTCTATTTTTTCATAATTTATTTAATATATTTATTAAATAAACTAATTACCATTAATAATAAATTATTAATGAAATTCATCACAAAATATCAAAAGTCATCACAAATAACTTAAAATATTTTCTAACACCATAATATAATTTTTCATTTATTAAAACCATTTTTAAATAATGTATTTAATATTAAAATTAAATAAATAAATACCTTTTATATTCCGAAAATATTAAATATTTCTGAAATATACTCAAAATAACTAAAAACTATTTTTCAGAATTTATTATGTATTTTTAATAATTAAAAACCAGTTTTATCTATTTATTTAATTAAAATAATTAATTTCTAATTAAACTGTCGCTATAGGGTCTTTAGGGGACAAAACTGTCGATGTTGGTGTTCTTCGCGTTCTTGAGCCTAAACCCAGATCTTCATGTCAGTTATCAAGGTATGAGGTTTGACCATCAATAATTCTTTGATCATACGGTTTCTGGGCAATCTAATGTAATATGTTTGTAGTATTGATGTAATACTATAATATACAGCAAGTTTCATAACCAAAATACATCAAATCTGGAAGATCTAAACGACAAACAACCTTGTCAGATATGTTCTTCAATTTCTGGGTTTTCCAGAAATTGAAGAACAGTCGAGGTGCTTCTTTTGAGCCACTAAATCTTTGCTTCCCAAGCTTGGTTTAGGTGATATAATGGTTCCAGTATGTAGTATATACGTCAGTGTACAATCTTATAACAACCGATCAACATAACAACATTACATACTCATGATCTGGGCCGGTCAAACTTACTGTCAGGAACGTGTTCTTGAACTTTCTGGGTTTCCCAGAAAAGATCATCCGGCTGATGGTCAACGGTTGTTTGACCAGCTTTAATTTTGTTTCTATGCACAATCTAAGTGTTATAAAGGTTTGATATTATAGTACTTATACCAGACTACAACCTAAAAACAAAAACGTGGCCAAACAAGCAAAGAACAGCAAGATTCAGGGCCTTAAAAATATGTCAGATGAAATCTGGAAATCAAAATTTTCCCAGATTTTCGGCCGTGTCATTGGTTATTGGGTTTTGACTGCTCATAACTTTCGATCTAGACATGCTATGACCCTGATTCAAGTTTCAGAGTAAAGACCACATATCATAGAACATATCCAAAACATAAAACACACAAAACATCTAACACATAAAGATCTAAGGCCACTAACATATGGTTGTCAGGCCATTTCTTGAATTTTTTCCAGATTTCTTAAAATGTTAGATCCGATCACTTTGATGTTATGGATCTGGGTTTTAACAACCTAGATCACTAAATAACATCATAATACACAACATTAAATAACAACACATATCATCTAACATAAAATCTAAGGATTTCAAAATTTGAAGGTTTATACCTTATTCAAGCTTGATATTGAATCTGATCATCAAGATCTGATCTTGGTATATTATTACATGATCTTGGCTTTGCTTCTCACACTCTCTCACTCTAAAATCCGAAAATATAGAGAGAGAAGGGACTTATAGCAATTGAAAAAATAAAGTAAGTATGTCTTACTTTTAAAGTGGTAAATTTTGATTCAATGAACTAAATCTTGCTAGGTGGCATTTGATATTATATTTTAAAGATTTAGGGCACAAGGCTAAACTTTAGGCTTGATGACTCACAAGATTGGCCTTATCTTTTGCTTAGGTTTTAAGAAAGGACATTTAGCACACAATTTTAATTCTAAATTGGTCATTTGATCAAACCCTTAGGGTTTAACCCTTAGGGTTAAAACCTAAGGTTCACAAAAATCACATTTCTAGGATTTTCGGATTAATGTTTTTGAAATAGAAAATTAACATTTGAAAATTATAATTAGAATTTTCTAATTACATTATAATTTCCTAATCACATTAGGACTAAAACAAATTAAGATTAATATTTCCTAATTTAGATTGCTAATTTAGCAATCAAGTCCACGACTGTACATTTAGGGTTTCCGACGGAACAATTAGGGTTCAAAATTTGGTAATTAGGGTCTGCTAATTACTTAAGCTTTACCCTAATTAAGATTATAATCAAAAGCACTTGAGCATTATAATTATCATTTAAGTTCCCAGATTAGGGTTTTCAAATCCCCGAAATCTGAAATTAGGGTTTCAGAACCGGTTTCTAGGGTTTCTTATCAAACGTTATGGTTTTCTAACTGAACGTTGACGTTCTTAATAATATTAGGGTTTGACACTGATAAAATTTATATGGTCAACCCTTGACCCTTAACCAGATATTGTGCACACATAATACCATATTCACAGAACATAAACACATATACACTTAATACTGAATAATTCACCTATATCCTTCACAGAATTTTGAAATCCTCAAAATTCCTTCCTAAAAATATCAAACGTGTACACTTATTTTCTGTCTAGATCTTTTATTTGACCTTAAATCAATCATTAAAGATTTTAATAAATTGTCTAATTTCTCGGGTTGTCACATTCACCCCTTCTTCTAAAAATTTTGTCCCTGAAATTTACCCTACACCTTACTCCTTATACCATGCACCATACAACATTCATACACATCATAACATGCTACCCAATAAACCACTTCACAAGAGTAATATTTTAAAATTTTGTTGAGAAGTCTTATAGACTATTTGTCTGTCATTTTCGCAAAGGTTTTATGGAAATTCATTCGTAAACCGTCATTACTTACTTTAATAACAAAGGGTGATTAACCCGATATACCCCTGATCTTGGCAATCTTCTGCCTGGTCGGAACAATTTGTCCCTCTTATCCGCTTTAGGCGCACAAAATTTCTTACCTCAGTCTTATTGGATTCTGCACCAAAATAATTTGGTTCGGGAAATTTCTTTCAATGAAAACATAGAGTTTTCATAACATTAGTCTAGCTGAATCAAAGAGCGTAGACTCATATCAATAATTCAATTCAATCGAATTATTTAGGTGTAGCCAAACCCCGTTGGCAAATTAAAATTTTTAAAAACATTTTCGAGAATGACGTCATGATGTCGTACTGTATTAACAGTCCGTTTGAGGATGTCGTCATCATATGACTTTGTCATAACACATTATACAATAGTGGAATAACGATTTTAGATCAAATTCACACTAAGTATTCCTGTATTTACAACGCCATCACCTTTTTATCATCTCTGCACCAGGTTACATGGTACATAAGTGATAAATTAAAAAATATATTTTGATATTTCAAATCAATTGCGTCTAGTTGAAATAAGTAGCATAGACTGTAGTTTAAACCATTTTAAAAATGGTTACGAGTCTACAATTTTTTATTTTTTTTAAAAGCACATAGTGCGTATTTAGTTTAATGTCAAAATTTCGAAGTTTAGCATAGCTAGGAGTTTAGGAAAATCTAATGCCTCCACTAATAATCGTTTGCTTGACAATCTATCTGTTCTTGTTATCCTCAATTCTTCATTTACACATAACTATACCCAGTTCATAAAACCAAACTTATGAGTTCATAACCTGGCCACAATTATATGAGTTTAAGAACTTACCCTAGTCTGCCCTTTGGCGTCCGTTCGCTAAGGGTTCATAAACATTTCATATAACTATAAGTCAAGAATGTCACATAAGTATGAGTTTTAAGAACTCGTACCTAATCCTATATTCTCTACCTATGACCTATCTATCTGTTATACATTTGAGAAAGGAATCACCCTCTTAACATGCATATAGCAAATAGCGCGACACAACATTTGAATGATTATCAATGCAAAAAACTAAGTAGTTTTTTACACCAAGTACAATTCCCCGCCCATACAAGGAATCATACAACTCAGTTGCCGACATGAGTCCACAATTGAAATCCCCACCTAATCTTAACCCCCTTCATAATATGAATTTCATTCAATTCGTATTCATAATCCTTTCCTGAATCTGTACTAATTCACACAGCAATCTTGCTGTAAACTTTCCAATCATCAGATTGATTCTTTCTGACTGTCATAATCTTATCAGATCACGGGGTGATCTCATCGTATATATTAAATTCGTTTCTATATCTTGATCATTTTATTTTACGATCTCCTATCCCTGCACCTTTAGTCCTTTAGACTCTATCTATTCACCACTACTGTTCACCTTAATTATAAGAGTTAGGGAACTCTGCATCTTTACACTCGCCGAGATTCGTCTTTGAATCTTACCGACGAACTAACTCTTTGTGAGTTAGTACTTATCCTAATCACTTCGGTTATTGGTCTCAGGTATTCCTACCTACGATTCATAACCAAATGCTTTGATACCAACTGTGAGAGCCCCAAATCCGGGTCCCAAATCACCGCGGATTCGGTTCAATCATTCTATAACAATTTAGGGAAGATATAAACATAAATTGTTTATACAATACACTTTATACACATTATTCCCCAAAATCGAGTAACCTTAACTTAAAACACAAATCATAAACTATTTAACACATAACATTATTATCCAACTATACTATTACAACTAGTCGTACATTTTATCCCAAGCTGAACTTGGCATTAACCTTTTCCTGTATCCGAACGCATTCGCTTTATCTGCAATGTTTATTATGATATAGCAAGGGTGAGCATGAAAGTTGCCCAGCAAGTTTAAATACAATTTAAGGATATATCATGATTGAAAGAGTCTGAATAATAAGCTGGATAATTCATCAATATAATTGAGAACTAGCTCGAACAAACTTTTGACTGAACAAGTATTGAACATGAACAAATATATCTGGACCAACTGGTAATGAAGGTGATCAGCCTTTCATACCTGACTTATACATGCAATATGTACAGGGTACAATTATCCTTGGCAATCAGCAATGATTAACACAAGCATATCTGAATGAAACATCTCTTAGTAGAGTTAAGTAAAACTTGCCTGAACCGTTGATTACCACTACACAATTTATAACGCTTTATCCGAAGACCTAATATTAGTAATATAGATCTCCAATATTAGAATAATATCATCACAATATAATACTATTATATATATATATATATATAATAACCTAAACACATTATCACATAACTACTATCTATCACCATAACACACATAAGACTCGGTATCATGTCAAACTATTGCAGTCTGAGTTGAACCCGACATAATTCTATCAACCCGACAGTCTAGTCGGACAAATAACGAGTTTAAGTTCAATTAAACTCTGTCTAAACACTTAACAGTTATCACAAATAATTTTCTTATCAGTCAAAACAATTTTCATAGACATGTAATAATTTTCAGATAATTAATATCATTTATCATAATTTTCAATCACTTATATCGTATTTAAAATATATTAAATACCACATAATCCCTTAATCATTAATATTTATTTAATATTAAATATTAATGGAATATTATAATATAATTATAATATCACAAAGTATTTTTAATACCTTAAAATCATATTTTTATGATTTTAAACACTAAATACATTATCCGATAATTGCTATTCATATTAAAATATTAATATTTTCATGTAAAATATCAAAAGTTATATTTTATAACTTAAAATATTTTTATAACCCATAAATCATTTTATATGATTTTTAAAACATTAATTCTATTTTTCCATTATTTATTTAATATATTTATTAAATAAACTAAATACCATTAATAATAAATTATTAATGAAATTCATCACAAAATATCAAAAGTCATCAAAAATAACTTAAAATATTTTCTAACACCATAATATAATTTTTCATGATTTTTCATTAATTAAAACCATTTTTAAATAATGTATTTAATATTATAATTAAATAAATAAATACCTTTTATATTTCAAAAATATTAAATATTTCTGAAATATACTCAAAATAACTAAAAACTATTTTTCGGGCTTTAAAATAATTTTTCAGAATTTATTATGTATTTTTAATAATTAAAAACCATTTTTATCTATTTATTTAATTAAAATAATTAATTTTTAATTAAACTGTCGCTATAGGGTCTTTAGGGGACAAAACTGTCGATGTTGGTGTTCTTCGCGTTCTTGAGCCAAAACCCAGATCTTCATGTCAGTTATCAAGGTATGAGGTTTGACCACCAATAATTTTTTGATCATACGGTTTCTGGGCAATCTAATGTAATATGTTTGTAGTATTGATGTAATACTATAATATACAGCAAATTTCATAACCAAAATACATCAAATCTGCAAGATCTAAATGACAGAAAACCTTGTCAGATATGTTCTTCAATTTCTGGGTTTTCCAGAAATTGAAGAACAGTCGAGGTGCTTCTTTTAGAGCCACTAAATCTTTGCTTTCCAAGCTTGGTTTAGGTGATATAATGGTTCCAGTATGTAGTATATACGTCAGTGTACAATCCTATAACAATCGATCAACATAACAACATTACATACTCATGATCCGGTCGGTCAAACTTCTTTCGTCGAGGCGTGTTCTTGAACTTTTGGGTTTCCGAAAAAGTTCATCCTACCGATGGTCAACGGCGGTTGTTCGACCAACCATTAATTTTGTTTCTATGCACAATCTAAGTGTTATAAAGGCTTGATATTATAGTACTTATACCAGACTACAACCTGAAAACAAAAACGTGGCCAAACAAGCAAAGAACAACAAGATTCAAGGCCTTAAAAATGTGTCAGACGAAATCTGAAATGCAAATTGCTTGAGATTTTCGATTTTTCAATGGTTGGTTAATAACGTTTTGATCGCTCATAACTTTCGATCTAGACATGTTATGACCCTGATTCAAGTTTCAGAGTAAAGACCACCTATCATAGAACATATCCAAAACATAAAACACACAAAACATCTAACACATAAAGATCTAAGGCCACTGACATATGGTTGTCAGGCCGTTTCTTGAACTTTTTCCAGATTTCTTAAAATGTTAGATCCGATCACTTTGATGTTATGGATCTGGGTTTTAACAACCCAGATCACTAAATAACATCATAATACACAACATTAAACAACAACACATATCATCTAACATAAAATTTAAGGATTTCAAATTTTGAAGGTTTATACCTTATTCAAGCTAGATCTAAAATCTAATCATCAAGATCTGATCTTGGTATATTATTACATGATCTTGGCTTTTCTTCTCATACTCTCTCACTCTAAAATTCGAAAATATAGAGAGAGAAGGGACTTACAGCAATTGAAAAAATAAAGTAAGTATGTCTTACTTTTAAAGTGGTAAATTTTGATTCAATGAACAAAATCTTGCTAGGTGGCATTTGATCTTATCTTTTAAAGATTTAGGGCACAAGGCTAAACTTTAGGCTTGATGACTCACAAGATTGGCTTTATCTGTTGCTTAGGTTTTAAGAAAGGGCATTTAGCACACAATTTTAATTCTAAATTTATCATTTGATCAAACCCTTAGGGTTTAACCCTTAGGGTTAAAACCTAAGGTTCACAAAAATCACATTTCTAGGATTTTCGAATTAAGGTTTTCGAAATAGAAAATTAACATTTGAAAATTATAATTAGAATTCTCTAATTACATTATAATTTCCTAATCACATTAGGACTAAAACAAATTAAGATTAATATTTCCTAATTTAGATTGCTAATTTAACAATCAAATCCACGACTGTACATTTAGGGTTTCCGACAGAACAATTAGGGTTCAAAATTTGGTAATTAGGGTCTGCCAATTACTTAAGCTTTACCCTAATTAAGCTTATAATCAAAAGCACTTGAGCATTATAATTATCATTTAAGTTCCAAGATTAGGGTTTTCAAATACCCTAAATCTGAAATTAGGGTTTCAGAACCGGTTTCTAGGGTTTCTTATCAAACGTTAGGGTTTTCTAACTGAACGTTGACGTTCTTAATAATATTAGGGTTTGACACTGATAAAATTTATCTGGTCAACCCTTGACCCTTAACCAGATATTGTGCACATATAATACCATATTCACAGAACATAAACACATATACACTTAATCCTGAATAATTCACCTAAATCCTTCACAGAATTTTGAAATCCTCAAAATTCCTTCCTAAAATATCAAACGTATACACTTATTTTCTGTCTAGATCTTTTATTTGACTTTAAATCAATCATTTAAGATTTTAATAAATTGTCTAATTTCTCGAGTTGTCACATTCACCCCTTCTTCTAAAAATTTTGTCCCTGAAATTTACCTTACACCTTACTCCTTATACCATGCACCATACACCATTCATACACATCATAACATGCTACCCAATACACCACTCACAAGAGTAATATTTTAAAATTTTACTGAGTAGTCTTATAGACTATTTGTCTGTCATTTTCGCAAAGGTTTTATGGAAATTCATTCGCAAACCGTCATTACTTACGGACACAAAGGGTGATTATCCCAATATGCCTGTGATCGCTTAATCATGTCTGGCTGAAGAATTTGTCCTCTTATCCGCCTTTTATCCACAAAATTTCTTACCTCGGTCTTCATTGGATTCCGCACCAAAAACAATTTGGTTCGGAAATTTCTTCAATGAACACTTAGAGTTTTCATAAACATTAGTCTAGTCAATCAAAGAGCATAGACTCATATCAATAATTCAATTCAATCGAATTATTTAGGTGTAGCCAAACCACGTTGGCAAATTAAAATTTTAAAACATTTTTTTCGAGAATGACGTATGAAATGCCGCATCAGTATTAACGATTCGTTTGAGGATGTCGTCATCATATGACTTTGTCATAACACATCATACAATAGTGGAATAACGATTTTAGATCAAATTCACACTAAGTATTCCTGTATTTACAACGCCATCACCTTTTTATCATCTCTGCACCAGGTTATATGGTACATAAGTGATAAATTAAAAAATTTATTTTTATATTTCAAATCATTTGCGTCTAGCTTAAATAAGTAGCATAGACTGTAGTTTAAACCGTTTCAAAAATGGTTACGAGTCTACAATTTTTGATTTTTTTTAAAGACACATAGTGCGTATTTAGCTTGATGTCAAAATTTCAAAGTTTAGCATAGCTAGGAGTTTAGGAAAACCTAATGCCTCCACTAATAATCATTTGCTTAACAATCTATCTGTTCCTATTATCCTCAATTCTTCATTTACACACAACTATACCCAGTTCATAAAACTACACTTATGAGTTCATAACCTGGCCACAATTATATGAGTTTAAGAACTTACCCTAGTCTGACCTTTGGCGTCTGTTCGCTAAGGGTTCATAAATATTTCATATAACTATAAGTCAAGAATGTCACATAAGTATGAGTTTTAAGAACTCGTACCTAATCCTATATTCTATACCTATGACCTATCTATCTGTTATACACATGAGAAAGGAATCACCCTCTTAACATGCATATAGCTAATAGCGCGAAACAACATTTGAATGATTATCAATGCAAGAAACTAAGTAGTTTTTACACCAAGTACAATTCCCCGCCCATACAAGGAATCATACAACTCAGTTGCCGACATGAGTCCTCAATTGAAATCCCCACCTAATCTTAACACCCTTCACAATATGAATTTCATTCAATTCGTATTCATAATCCTTTCACGAATCATATAGTACTTTTCATAGTAATCTTGCTCTAAACTTTCCAATCATCAGATTGATTCTTTCTGACTGTCATAATCTTATCAGATCACGGGGTGATCTCATCGTATATATTACGATTCATTTCTATATCTTGATCGTTTTATTTTACGATCTCCTATCACTGCACCTTTAGTCCTTTAGACTCTATCTATTCACCACTACTGTTCACCTTAATTATAAGAGTTAGGGAACTCTGCATCTTTACACTCACCGAGATTCGTCTTTGAATCTTACCGACCAACTAACTCTATGTGAGTTAGTACTTATCCTAATCACCGCAGTTATTAGTCTCAGGTATTCCTACCTAAGATTCATAACCAAATGCTTTGATACCAACTGTGAGAGCCCCAAATCCGGGTCCCAAATCACCGCGGATTCGGTTCAATCATTCTATAATTATTTGCGGAAGATATAAACATAAATTGTTTATACAATACACTTTATACACACTATTCCCCAAAATCGAGTAACCTTAACTTAAAATACAAATCATAAACTATTTAACACATAACATTATTATCCAACTATACTATTACAACTAGCCGTATATTTTATCCCAAGCTGAACTTGGCATTAACCTTTTCCTGTATCCGAACGCATTCGCCTTATCTGCAATGTTTATCATGATATAGCAAGGGTGAGCATGAAAGTTTCCCAACAAGTTTAAATACAATTTAAGGATATATCATAATTGAAAGAGTCTGAATAATAAGCTGGCTATAATTCATCAATATAATTGAGAACTAGCATGAACAAACTTTTGACTGAACAAGTATTGAACATGAACAAATATATCTGGACGAACTGGTAATGAAGGTGATCAGCCTTTCATACCTGACTTATACATGCAATATGTACAGGGTACAATTATCCTTGGCAATCAGCAATGATTAACCACAAGCATATCTGAATGAAACAAATCTTAGTAGAGTTAATTAAAACTTGCTTGAACAATTGATTACCGCTACACAATTTATAACGCTTTATCCGAAGACCTAATATTACTAATATAGATCTCCAATATTAGAATAATATCATCATAATATAATATTATTATATAAATACATATAGAATAACCTAAACACATTATCACATAACTCTATATGTCTATACAGCACATAAGACTCAGTATCAAGTCAAACTATTGCAGTCTGAGTTGAACCCGACATAATTCTATCATCCCGATGGTCTAGTCGGACAAATAACGAGTTTAAGTTCAATTAAACTCTGTCTAAACACTTAACAGTTATCATAGATAATTTTCTTATTAGTCAAAACAATTTTCATAGACATGTAATAATTTTCAGATAATTAATATCATTTATCATAATTTTCAATCACTTATACCGTATTTAAACGAATTAAATACCACATAATTCCTTAATCATTAATATTTATTTAATATTAAATATTAATGACAATCATAACATAATATTATAATATAATTATAATATCACAAAGTATTTTAATACCTTAAAATCATATTTTATGATTTTAAATAGCTAAATACATTATCCGATAATTGCTATTAATATTAAAATACTAATATTTTCATGTCAAAATATCAAAAGTTATATTTTATAACTTTAAATATTTTTATAACCCATAAATCATTTTTATATTATTTTTAAATATTAATTCTATTTTTCCATTATTTATTTAATATATTTATTAAATAAACTAATTACCATTAATAATAAATTATTAATGAAATTCATCACAAAATATCAAAAGTCATCAAAATAACTTAAAATATTTTCTAACACCATAATATATTTTTCATGCTTTTCATTAATTAAACCCATTTTTAAATAATGTATTTAATATTATAATTAAATAAATAAATACCTTTTATATTCCAAAAATATTAAATATTTTTGAAATATACTCAAAATAACTAAAAACTATTTTTCAGGCTTTAAAATAATTTTTCAGAATTTATTATGTATTTTTAATAATTAAAAACCATTTTTATCTATTTATTTAATTAAAATAATTAATTTCTAAATAAACTGTCACTATAGGGTCTTTAGGCGACAAAACTGTCGTTGTTGGTGTTCTTCGCGTTCTTGAGCCTAAACCCAAATCTTCATGTCAGTTATCAAGGTATGAGGTTTAACCATCAATAATTCTTTGATCATACGGTTTCTGGGCAATCTAATGTAATATGTTTGTAGTATTGATGTAATACTATAATATACAACAAGTTTCATAACCAAAATACATCAAATCTGCAGGATCTAAACGACAGAAAACCTTGTCAGATATGTTCTTCAATTTCTGGGTTTTCCAGAAATTGAAGAACAGTCGAGGTGCTTCTTTTGAGCCACTAAATCTTTGCTTTCCAAGCTTGGTTTAGGTGATATAATGGTTCCAGTATGTAGTATATACGTCAGTGTACAATCCTATAACAACCGATCAATATAATAACATTACATACTCATGATCTGGGCCTGTCAAACTTACTGTCAGGAACGTGTTCTTGAACTTTCTGGGTTTCCCAGAAAAGTTGATCCGGCTAATGGTCAACGGTTGTTTGACCAGCCTTAATTTTGTTTCTATGCACAATCTAACTGTTATAAAGGCTTGATATTATAGTACTTATACCAGACTACAACCTGAAAACAAAAACGTGGCCAAACAAGCAAAGAATAGCAAGATTCAAGACCTTAAAAACGTGTCAGACGAAATCTGGAAATCTGGGCTGCCCAGATTTTCAGTTTTCGTGGTTGGTTAATTGGTTTTGACTGCTCATAACTTTCGATCTAGATATGCTATGACCCTGATTCAAGTTTCAGAGTAAAGACCACATATCATAGAACATATCCAAAACATACAACACACAAAACATCTAACACATAAAGATCTAAGGCCACTGACATATAGTTGTCAGGCCATTTCTTGAACTTTTTCCAGATTTCTTAAAATGTTAGATCCGATCACTTTGATGTTATGGATCTGGGTCAACCCAGATCACTAAATAACATCATAATACACAACATTAAACAACAACACATATCATCTAACATAAAATCTAAGGATTTCAAATTTTGAAGGTTTATACCTTATTCAAGCTTGATCTAGAATCTGATCATCAAGATCTGATCTTGGTATATTATTACATGATCTTGGCTTTGCTTCTCACACTCTCTCACTCTAAAATCCAAAAATATAGGTAGAGAAGGGACTTACAGCAATTGAAAAAATAAAGTAAGTATGCCTTACTTTTAAAGTGGTAAATTTTGATTCAATGAACCAAATCTTGCTAGGTGGCATTTGATCTTATCTTTTGAAGATTTAGGGCACAAGGCTAAACTTTAGGCTTGATGACTCACAAGATTGGCCTTATCTTTTGCTTAGGTTTTAAGAAAGGGCATTTAGCACACAATTTTAATTCTAAATTGGTCATTTGATCAAACCCTTAGGGTTAAAACCTAAGGTTCACAAAAATCACATTTCTAGGATTTTCGGATTAAGGTTTTTAAAATAGAAAATTAATATTTGAAAATTATAATTAGAATTCTCTAATTACATTACAATTTCCTAATCACATTAGGACTAAAACAAATTAGGATTAATATTTCCTAATTTAGATTGCTAATTTAGCAATCAAATCAACCACTCTACATTTAGGGTTTCCGACGGAACAATTAGGGTTCAAAATTTGGTAATTAGGGTCTGCTAATTACTTAAGCTTTACCCTAATTAAGTTTATAATCAAAAGCACTTGAGCATTATAATTATCATTTAATTTCCCAGATTAGGGTTTTCAAATACCCGAAATCTGAAATTAGGGTTTCAGAACCGGTTTCTAGGGTTTCTTATCAAACTTTTGGGTTTTGTAACTGAACGTTGACGTTCTTAATAATATTAGGGTTTGACACTGATAAAATTTATCTGGTATTGTGTACACATAATACCATATTCACAGAACATAAACACATATACACATAATCCTGAATAATTCACCTAAATCCTTCACAGAATTTTGAAATCCTCAAAATTCCTTCCTAAAAATATGAAACGTATACACTTATTTTCTATCTAGATCTTTTATTTGACCTTAAATCAATCATTTAAGATTTTAATAAATTGTCTTATTTCTCGGGTTGTCACATTCACCCCTTCTTCTAAAAATTGTCCCTAAAATTTACCTTACACCTTACTCCTTATACCATGCACCATACACCATTCATACACATCATAACATGCTACCCAATACACCACTCACAAGAGTAATATTTTAAAATTTTGCTGAGGTCGTCGATAGACTATTTGTCTATCATTTTTGCAAAGGTTTTATGGAAATTCATTCGCAAACCGTCATTACTTACGGACACAAAGGGTGATTAGCCCGATTTGCCCTGTACTGGCCCAGATGACAACACAAGATGCCATGTTCATTCGAGATGCAGCCTCGCTTCTTCCTTTAGCAAATAACGCTTTCTCCAACAAAGCCGTGAACGTGTTGATCTGCAATACCGCTACCTTTTTGAATATCCCCAGCTTAAGTCCGATCTCAAATCTTCTCTTTTTCCTTGCTTTTGTGTCCACCTGATGAGGTGCAAATCTTGCTAATTCGTTAAATTTGGCAGCATACTCCGATACCGACATGTTCTCCTACTAAAGTTCCAAGAACATAACTTCCATCCGAGCTTGCATACTCGGTGAGAAGTAATTTTCAAAGAACAACTCCTTAAATCTTGTCCATGCTACCACCGATGTACCAGCTCTTTCCTGATTAGTCTCCCACCAGTAGTTCGCTTCTCCCTTCATTAAGTATATTGCAAAAACCGTCTTTTGCTCTTCTGCCACTCGCGCAATGACAAACGCTTTCTCCATCTCCTTTACCCAAGTTTTGGCTTCAATCGGATCCGTGGTTCCCTTGAATTCAGGCGATCCTACTGTCTTAAAGTCCTTGAAGTTAGCCAATCTGTCAGCTGGCTGATTCCTCCCTCTTCCTCTTGCAGAAGAAGCTCTATTCTCCATAGCTTCGGCTATCATATTTGCAAAGTTTTGCATTGGGTCAGCTTGAACTCCTTCGTTATTCACCGACTGTTCTTCTCGTTGGTTTTGATTCTGTCGTCTATGCGGCATGATCTAATAAAAAAATCTTATATTAATTTTCTTTCTCTATACAAATTCTTAACACAATAAGAATTCAACACATAGTTCTCATGTAATCACATATTTATTCAAATAGCACATAGTACATATAGTACTTAACACATATTACTATCCCTTTTAAAATAATTCTAGGATTAACATACTCAACTTCACATAGGAAGCTACAATTCTCCAACTTTACACAAAAAGTTGCCATTTACCAAATTCACATATCTAATCACCGTTCATCAAACTTACCACACTTAGGGGTTTAGTAACTTGCCACAATTATATGAGTGTATGAACTTATCCTAGTCAGACCTTTGGAGTCTATTCGCTGAGGGGTTCAGAATATTTCATATAATCATGAGTCATGAACTTACCATAAGTATGAGTTTTTAGAACACACAACTTAATCTTAATCTTATATTCATATAGAAAATAAAGATTTCATTCATTCAAACATATATATATATATATATATATATATATACATATGCTTAAAACATCATTCTCGATATTATAACACTTACTATCATAAACTTTTACCAAAAGATATTATTACATATATCTAAGTTATCTACCGACCACTCCCTTCACCAGTCTTCTTCTTGTTGGGACACTTGTTAAATCCGTGACCCGTTCTTCCACATGAGAAACACTTCCTCATATTCGGCTTAGGACAATGCAAAGAAATATGTCCTTCCTGCTTACAGTTGAAGCAGACTTTCTTCCACATCATACATTCTCCCGCGTGAGTCTTTCCACACTTACTACAAGCTTATCTCTTCTTCGGGTTTAACTTTTCAGAGTTGTCGTTGTCGTTGTCCCTCTTTCTCTTCTTCTTATCTTTCTTGATGGTTCTTTCAGATGATCCACCACCTTCAGTCTTCATCCTCTCTACCTGCGCCTTAAGCTCGTTCTGTTCTTTAGTCATTTCGCTTAACGCCCGCTTTGTCTTCCACAACTCCTCCAAGAGAAATACCTTACTCCTTTGTTCCTGGACTTCTACAATTAGCTGATCTTGTTTTCCAACATTGATCTTATTCTTCAACTCCACCTTAGCTTCTTCAGACTCCGCCTCTTCATCACCACTTAGATACATCTCGGGATAATCATCATAATCACTCCCGAGATTGATCATTGGTTCATCTTTCTCCACTTCTTCCACTGACTCGCTCTGCGCTGGCACCTCGGCTACTGGCACTGGTGCGACAGCCGCTTGCATCTCCGTACTCATCTTATCTTCTCCCGACAACCTACAATTAGTTTAAACAACTTGATTAGTACTTTACCAGTACAAACTCCTCAGACTATGTGTCCACTTATCTCACTATCGATACGCTTTAGCAATCCCTCACTTAGTACTCTAAATGAGTATTCTCTATCTCGGTCAGGGTTATAATCCTAGGATTTTTCCCACCACACCTAAGGCTTATAACCTACAGCTTTGATACCAACTTGTGACATCCCCAAATCTGGGTTACCTGACCCCCGAATTTGGTGTTCACGATCCACAATATAATACCATCTAACTACCCATAGATTGTTAATACATAAGTCCCAGGTCTACTAACCTTAACATTACAGACATACCCCTTTAGATATACAAAAAGGGTTTACAATACAATATAACATAATAATAATATTATTCATCATAACTACTTCATAACTATTCCTTTTCCTTTGTTCTTCTTCGCAGCACCTTCTGCAACTTCGTCCCTAGCTGAAAAGTTTTATTTATAGCAAGGGTGAGCAACAAGTTTGCTCCGCAAGTTAAGAGATACAACGAAGATATAGAAATCAATATTAAACCTTCTTACATTCTACGCAACAATAATTCGATAATGAAAGAGTACAACGCTTTCAAGGTTTTCTACGATACTCAAATGAATAATCAAGAATTAATTCTACGAAATAACAAAGTGGAATATTTTCTAAATTTATGCTGAGCGATCCATTAGATCTTGAACTTCTCTTCTCGAGTAACTATTAAAGTTAAACTTTGATATAGCCAGGTGTATCAGATAACCATAAAGATTAAATCATACCCCTCTGCAAGTATATAAAGTGATCAGCTTTAGTATACCCTATATTATAAATAATACTTAATCGCGCGCAAAGGCCGAATAAACGACCAATAAAATATTCCCTTTATATAAAAGGTTGTTCTTCTCAGTCTCCGAATAAAGATTTTGATTTAACAACGAAAAATTGTGATTTCAAATTTTATTTACTTCTCGATCTAGTTGAAATAATTGGCATCGATTTGTCAATAACAATTGAATTCTCTTCTCGAACCTATCAAGTTCTAACAAATGTTCGTCTAACCAGAATATTTGGCTAAGACATTTCTCAACATAATTCGACAATAAACATGACACTTTATTCACAGTCAAACTTCTCCTAGGCACATTACCACATAGCCACATCAGTGTTTATAACCTAGATAAACACTTATCAAGTCTAACTATTTTGGTCTAGTTGGACTTTGGTCCATTCTCGATGATCTGGTCACCCTATCCGACACTTAACACAGCTCTTGTCAATTAAACTCGGTTTCTAAGCTGCAATATTATTTTAGATAAGTCAAATATCATTTATAATATTTTTCGGAAGCTTTTAATAATTTATAAGCAATTATTATAATTTATAATAATTTTTCAAACATCAAAATCATTTTTAAATTAATTATCAAATAATCTTATCATTACTAATATTTAATAATATAAAAATATTAATAACATACTTGTCAAAATATTAAAGTTATTTTTAATAACTCACAATATTTTTAAATCATCAATATTCTACTTAAATGATTTTTAAAGTAATTAAAATCATTTTAAATCATCACCATTAATAATCAAATATTAATGAAATTATCATTAAAATATTAAAAGTCATTAATTATAACTTAAAATATTTTTAAATCATTTTTCTCATTTTTAAATGATTTTTAAATCAATAAAATCATTTTTAATTCATTTATTTAATATAATAATTAAATAAATCTAATATTATTAATATTAATTTATTAATAAAAATTCTCTAAAATATTAAAAGTTACATTTTATAACTCAAAATACATTTAAATACATTATTCTTATTTTAAATGATTTTTTCATAATATTAAATCATTTTCTTTAATTTATTTAATATACTAATTAAATAAATTAAATATCATTAATATTCAAATAATTATAAATATTAATGAAAAATATCTCAAATAGTCAAAAATTATTTTTAATAATTTAAAATAATTTTTAAAACCATTTTTGGTAATTTTTAGAATTTATTTCTATTTTTAAGTAATTTCCAGAAAATCAGAAATTAGAAAATAATAAAATCGTCGCTAAAGACCTTTAGCGACACTAAGCGTCGTTGTTGGTGTTCTTGAGCTAAAGAACACTGACAGCCGGCAGTATCTTGAGGTCAACTTTGACCGACAATAAATCTCAATCCAAATCGTTTCTGGGTAATTTATGATTATGATCTTGTAGTCAGTATATAGTATTACAATTAGCAACCAATTTCTAAGTCAAATCACAACATAACATTACGATGCGGGCTTCAAAAGTCTTGTCGAGACACTTTACACCGGTTTCCCGAAACCCAGAATATCTTCTGGTCACATTCATGCCCATTTTAATATATGTTCTGTTCGTTGTTTATGTGCTTTCTTGCTTTATAATGGTAGTATATATGACAGTGAACAAGTATATAACATAATGTTAGTCCAAAAACAACATCTCGATCTAAGACAAGGTCAAACCAGGCCAGAAAGACTGCTCAAAAAGTTTCTGGGTTTTTCCCAGAAACTGTGTTTGTGATCAAATTACTAGGTTTGACCACCCATTACATTCCATATATTTATTATTTAAGCGATCTTAAAGCATGGATCTATTGTCCACATAACCAGCTACGTTTATGATACAACAACAACATCAAACAAACCAAAATCTGTCAGATTCGAGCCACACAAAATATTGTCAGATGGGATTTCTATCTTTACGGGTTTTGCTTGATTTGTACTTAGTCAACGCTCGATTAACCGGTTTTGATTTGTTAATAAAATAAAATCTAGCCATTTAAAATCTGTAATACCACTTCTAGATTGAAGACAACCTAACAAGCTACCAATAACAACATAGAAACAACAAATATCACCAACATACACAGATCTAGAGCCACTGACATATCTTGTCAGACCACAAAAATTTCTCAAGAACAGTTTATGAAAAACTCAACTTTTACCCACTTTGATGCTATGGATCCATCATGGATCAACATAGATCAACTAAAAACACCATATAGCACAAATATAAACACTTAAACACAAAATGTTTCTTAGCATACAAGATCTAGGTTGAGTTTGGGTTTATACCTCTCTTGTCCAATCCTTGATCCTTGATCTTCTTAACTGATTTTGGTGATCTAAAGGCTTGAAGAGTGACTGGATCACTTAACAATTTTGGAGCTTTGGATGAGAGAGAGAGTGGGTTGGTGTTAGATAGCTAATGAGCTTAATTTGTGAACTTTCTCTCTCCTAGATCTTTTATATCATAGATGTAATGAGTCCAAGTGTGCAAGTTGGCAAGATATGGATAAGGTTTGATATAGAATTTAAGCACATGGTCTTATCCAAAGTGATGACTCACTAGATTTGCAAATCTTCTAACTAAATATCTAAGTAAAGGGGTACTTTGGACTTTGTACATGAAATTTTAATGTCATATATGGAATTTACCAAACCCTTAGGGTTTAACCCTCAGGGTTTGAACCTTAGGGTTTAACCCTAAGGCTCTAACCCTAGTTTTACAACTTTAGCTTCTAGGATTCTCTAAATTAGGATCTTTAAAATAGAAAATTAAGATGTTCAAAAATATAATTAGTGTTCCCTAATTATATTAAAGGTTACTAATCACATTAAAGTATACTAATTACTTTAGAGCTTAATAATTAGGATTAGAATTTCTTAATTAGGGTTTAGGATTTTGAATTAAAAATTAGGATTTCTCGACTTTCGATTAGGGTTCCTAACTACATGTTAGGGTTTCAAATATTGAGATTAGAGTTTTTAATCCCTTATTAGGGTTTATAAATATTGTACCCTACCCGACCAATCATTGATCAACATTCTATACAGTACAAACACATACTCATCATTATAATTATTTAAATTATATTTTCAATCGAATCCCTATCCGGACTTAGGGTTAGGGTTTCTATTCTCCGTTAAGCACAACTCTACTCTAATTTCCCAATCAATACACAAATTGACTACTTCTCGATACTCGTATCACAGATACACAGTACAATATTAACAGTCAATGTTAATATTAAATAAATAAAAAAAAATTATTCGTGAAATTTGGATTATTCAAAATCCCGGGTTATCACACTACCACTACTAACTTCTCTAACAATTGAAGAGAAAGAGAATCATGGTTTAGGATCTTACCCTTGAAGATCACTTGATTAAGCTTTGTTCTTCTTCTTGCTTCTTGAATTACAAACTCTAACTTTTTTAGCTTTTTCTCTCTAACCAATAAGTACTTATGATGTTGGATGAAATAAAAAGACCAACAAATGAGCTAGCTTCATTCTATTTATAGAAATCACAAAGTGAGGGCTTAATGGTCAATAAGTCATCCACCTCCTTAATAAACCTCCTTACTATTCCTTTACTTGATCACCACATTTACTTGACCATTACTTAACTTATCTTTTGTTTAGCCACCAAGTATAAGCACTTTACTTAGCCACCAAGTAAAAGCACTTTACTTGGCCACCACTTTGGATCACCTATGGGTTTCCCCATGGGTTTTAACCATCCGACAACCCATCGGTTCATACTTTGGGCTTTTAGTTTAATTAACTTACTTATACTTTGGCTTACATTTAAACCAACATTAGTCTTTTTCATTAATTCATATTGGACCTTAACCTTAATTCCAATTGGACTTAACCATTCCTATACTTGGGCTTGTACAATTCCTAACAAATCATACAAGTCCAATACATTTGGCTTAAAGCCTTATAATGTATAATCTACGTATTAATCTCGTATTACAACTCGTATACTTATTCATATATGACATACCATCATTCATACATACTCGTATAATACCTCGTATCATACTCGAATTCATTACCTTGTATAATACCTACGTATTATATGATCATCGCTTTAATTCATTATACGCATTTCAATTCCTTCTCGAAAATCACTTTCCCTAACCGTTAGGTTTTAAGTCCACAAGCAAAAACTTCATTTGCCATAACTAAAATATTATTGAATATTCCATCTCGTCTTAGAATATTATCATTACGCGTTTCTCGGAAGTTCAAAAATAGTTCCCGAGCATAAATTAGTGAATAGTGTTTTTCAGAAAATTTTTCGAAAAACTTTTATTTTCATTTTAGAAATTCAAATACTTTTATTCTATCACGTAGCCAAAATCCTAACCACATCCGCACATTCTAGGTCATATAACGACCTTCAAATAGCTTACTCACTTAAATAATCAATTAAATTCATTTATTCCACATAATCAAATAAAAATTTAATTCTTATAAAAATCCGACTTTTCTCGAACGTTACAGTAGTATTATATGAGGTCTTTAATCTGGAAAAACATGTCCATTAGAATCATATATTGCAAGATATGAGTGGTCAAAGGTGGTTGACCGATCAGGAAGTTCTAATTTATGGGTTACCCAGAAATCTCAAGAACAGGTTGTGCTGACTTCTTTGACTAACCATTAATTTGCGTTCTGTTTGTTGTTAGGATGTCTAAGTGTTATGAATTAATACCCTGATATATATACTACATATCTATGAAACTCAAATGCTTAATCAATTCATAGGATTACTAGAATTAATGGTCAAAAGTTGTTGACCAAGCATGATTGTGTTTTCTGGGTTACACAAAAAATTGAAGAACACGAAGAACAGTCTTTGGCTACACTTTAACCAACATAAATCTAGACATTAGGATCTTACTCTTTCCAAACAAGTGTAACATATATGTAGCTTGGTATATAGACTACATATTACAACAATCAAAACACAAATTTAACACACGGATTGAAAGATATAGAAGCCACAAAAACGTTGACCGAGCATGACCACTATTCTAGGTTACCCAGAAACCCAAGAACAGCTCTGACAGTAACTTTGAGCCTCTATAACTTCTTGTTATATGTAGGTTAAAGCATGAAATTGGTATGTTGTTGTACTACTACATCAGTACTATAACACATATACACTTACAAACCCAAACTCATTAACAAAAGACAATTAAGCTAAGGTCAAAGTGACCGCTAAGCCTTGAATAAACTGAAGCCAAAAACTCAAGAAAAACTATAGCAACACTTTCTGTCACTATAGATGTGAGACCCCAAATTTTATGAATAAAGATTTAAATTTCTCAAAATATTTTTTTTTTGAATATTATGGTGTGGATTTGATATAATGTTATAGTTGTGGGTAATATTTATAAATTTTGCAAAGTATGCAAGTTGTTATAAAATATTTATTTGGTCGGGGAATATCCGTACGATGGCACAATCATTGGTGGACCCCACAACAGAAGTATTGTTGTAGTTAGAAAATGACAAAATTATCATTTTATAAAAATAACAATGAAAGTGTTACCGTTAAAACTGTCAAACTACCCGGTAGTAAAAATACAGTAATACGCGTGGTTGCATAATAGCACACGGTATTGATTATTGATGCTTACGTAAGAAGTCACTAAGTTATACTCAATTATTGCTACAGTAATTGATGCATCATATCTCTCATATTATTGATTCGAGTATTATCATAGTATCATCTGCATAATATTTTATATATTATTAAATTAATAATTGAGACAACAAAGTTATTCATATTATTAAATTGCAATATTTACAATGTCTAGAAGTTCTGTCAAGGAGAGGTTTGGTCATCTAATTGCGCGCTAATAAGGAGAAATCCTTATCGGAAAGCCACCTCTTTCTTGGGAACGACCTGGTTGTTAAATCTTGTGAGTTATAATATTAATGATGAATAAGTTCGTGTTGATTAAAGATGAATTTGATAGTTCCATTGTGTTTGGATTATTAGTGTTAGTGGAAATCGACATCTATTCCGATGATAATTGATGTCTAGGGGTTATATTGATAAATCGAGTAATTAATCGGATAAATGAGCAATTAATTGCTACTAATTCACATGTTTATTTGTTCACATGTGTGTACTATTGAATCACATTCTTGTACTATTAGGGGAGTTGGTGCAAGATTGATAATACTTGTATGACTAAGTTAAAAGTAGAGGTATAGATGGAGGTACTATACTGTAATTCATATTTTCACATGATTATAACTATTGATTCACATGATTGAACTATTGATTCATATTATTTACTATTAGGGGAGGTGGTGCAAGTTTGATAATACTTGCAGGACTAAATTAAAAATAAAAGAAAAGTTGGAGGTATTGTATTGTAATATTTTGAGCACCTAAACGTGCAATTATCGAATCTATATTTTCCTATAAATAGAAGCTCATTCTTCCTTCATTTCTCACCAATTCACTAAAGCTATAGAGCAATTATTATACAGAGAAATTATAGAGAGAAAGAAGAAGAGAAGTCTGCCTCTCTATTCCAAAGATCCAAATTTTATTCTAAGGTAAGGGGTATTATTTCTTTCATTTTCATGAAGAGAGCTATTGTTATTTCATTCCTTATTATTATGTTGGAATAATCTGTCTATGCGAAGTACCGCATACATGGTGAAATTCTTCTGTTATTCCATTCTTTATTATTCATTAGAATATTCTTTCGTACACATATTACGACTTTAGTTCCACTATTTATTATTCGTAGGAATAACCCGCCTATGTGAAGTAATACGCATAAATGGTGAAATTCTTTTGTTATTCCATTCATTATTATTACATTAGAATATCTTTGTCGTATGTATACACATACGACTGGTTCCATTATTTATTATTCATTGGAATAACTTTATGCGTAGGTGGTCTATCGCATGCACGGTGAATTCTGTTGTTATTATATTCTTTATTATTCTATTGGAATATTCTGTCTGTGCGGTTTACGCATGACCTGGTTTTATTCTTTATTATTCTGTTAGAATTTCCTTTCTGTGCGGTTTACGCATGACCTGGTTCTATTCTTTATTATTCTGTTGAGATTAACCTGTCTGTGCGGTCTATCGCATGCATGGTAAATTCTTCTATTATTCCATTATTTATTATTCTGTTGGAATAACCTGTCTATGTGGATTACCGCATGCATGGTGAATGATCCTTTGTATTCATATGAATAATATTTTCATTCAAAAGGGATTTCTACTAGGGGCAGTTTCATAATTTTTCTTACCCTCAAAAATTTTGGAAAAATTTGAAATGATAATTTGATGAGTTTTCTAAATTGTGTCCAAAAATGGCGATTTTTGGATGTATAGATTAAGAGTTATGGATTTTATGGGAAAATACTATTTTAAAAGTAAACCCTTATAACTCTTTGCGGTTAACTCCAAAATTAGTGAAATTTTTATTGGGAGTACATTTATATAACAGGAGTATACCCTGTAAATTTTGAAATTTTTGGACAAAAGTACAATTTATGATAAATATCTAAATATTCGCGCTTTTGGCCATATAAAAATAGTAAATGAATTTTAAAAATTACGAGAAAAATATATGTTCAATATGGGACTATATTACGCTAAATCCCGGAAAAGAAATATTTTGGGATCGATTTGTTATTTTCATGAAAATGAACCAGATTATGAGTAAATGAATTAAATATGTTATGTGCAGTAACAAAATTATAAAATAGGATTTTATGACTTGGGAATCCTATATAGGGTATATGCAGATTTTTGATGAGTGATTTGATCATTGGTGATGAAATCTTATGAGTATGGTATTTTTGAATGATTAAATGCATTATTTGGTAAAGTGTAACCAATTGAAATAAATTGTTTATAAGTTTAAGAAGTGATTAAAATATTATTATAATATTAATAATATTAGATGATGAGTTTATTAAGTGATTGATAATATTTGGATAAATTTAAAGTCTTTAATATTTATCCTTGTTTTCGTTTGATTAATTCTTATATCATTGTTATCATCCTCATGCTTATATTGTGATGAAAGTCATCTTTGGCTTACGTGCATTGATGGACTTGGTATGATTATGACCAGGGATCATTCGGTATAATCATGGCCTGTAATGTTATAAATGATGTGGTAAAAGTCCTTAGTGGCCTGTAGTGCATTGATGGACAATTTTTGATATGATTATGACCAGGGATTATTCGGTATAGTCATGACCATTGATGATTTAATGAATATCCTTGGCCCGTAGTGCAGGGATGATTCGATGATGTGGTTTATTTATTAAGTTGAGTCTCAGCGATAAAAATTGATGAAAACATATTAAAAACATAAAAGATAGTAGATATCATGCTCTACGTGACTCTTCTAATGGATTTCTTATTCCGCTGCAGTTAAACTTAATGTAAGACCCCATCTTTTATAAATAAAGATGAATTTTTCTATAAATATTATTTTTGAATATTATGGAATAAATTTGATATAATGTTATAGTTGTGGGTAATATTTATAAATTTTGCAAAGTATGCAAGTTGTTATAAAATATTCGTTTGGTGGGGAATATTCTTTTGTTAGGGAATATTAAATGCAACTACTCAATCATTGGTGGACCCCACAATGTAATTATTGTTGATTGAGAAAACGACAAAAATATTTTATAAAAATAACGGCGGAGGTGTTACCGTTAAAAGCTGTTGAACTACCCGGTGGTAAAAAAATACGATGTCTGGCTGGTGGTGGCATAGTAGCACACGGTATTGATTATTGATGCTTACGTGAGAAGTCACTCACCTATGCTCAATTATTGCTACAATAATTCTTTGCATCATATCTCTTATATTATTGATTCAATTATTGTCACAAAGATTATCATCGTATAATATGTTATAGTATTAAATCAATAATTGAGGCGACAAGTTATAAATGATGAATAATTGTTGAAAGATTAAATATGTGTTGATTAAAAATAAAATGATTTGTGGTAATATTTATTCAATCCTTAATGTATATAAAGAGTCTGTTATGAGACGTTTGTGGTAAGTTTGATTATTTTATGGGGGGGCCCATATGTCATCATCTAAGAGTCTCTTCGTCAATAGTAATTACCTTTGTGAATAGTAATTACCTTTGTGAATAGTATTTACCTTCGTCAATAGTATTTACCTTCGTTAATAGTAATTACCTTTACCGACGTCCGAACCACTTCTCGTTTCACATTACAGGCCGAACCACTTGTCGTTTCACATTACAAAAGCGCCAAACCACTTTTCTTTTCACATCATTAGTCGTCGAAGCCACTTGCCTTTTCACACTAAGAAAAGTGCTAAGCTAGAAATCTTCTATAAATAGAGGCCTAGGGCTTCATTATTTTCACGAATTCATTCAAGTTATAGAGAGAAAAGTATAGAGAGAATAAGAGAGAAAGAAGAAGAGTATTTTGTTACTACACCGCTGCGATATTCAATCTCCTACCAAAAGTAAGGGGTGTTATTCTTTCTTATTCATGAAGAGAATGTTGTTATTCCATTGCTTATTATTACATTGGAATAACTTTGTATACGTGGTTTACCCTATACTTGGTGACATTCTTCTATTATTCTGTTGGAACATCCTCATGCATGCATGTTTTTACACCGACACGGTTCCGTCTTTATTATTCTGTTGGAACATCCTCATGCATGTGTTTTACACCGACTGGTTCCGCTCTTTATTATTCTGTTGGAACATCACATCATCTGTGTTTACACCGGACTGGTTTTTATTATTCGTTGGAATATCCTTTATTGTTTTACACCTTGGAACAGTCCATCTTTTATTATTCATTGGAACATCCATGCGTGTGAATTTCACCTAACTTTGGTCCGTTATTTATTATTCTGTTGGAATAACCTGTCTGTGCGGTCTATCGCATGCATGGTGATTTCTTTTGTTATTTCATTCTTTATTATACCCAGTTGGTTAAAACTTTGACTTCTATACTCCATGAAATTAGTGGAATATCCTTGATATTTGCGTTTCATCCAGTATCTTTTCATGAAAATATTCTTCTGATCATTCTTGAATTTTACTCTACAAAACAATGATCATGTTGATAATTTGGACGTTAATAATTCTGGATAAAATATTTCTTGAACTTGTTTTATTGAATTCTTATATCATTGTCATCATCCTCATGTTTATATTATGTTGAAAGTCATCCGTGGCACATGTAGTGCATAGATGGACTTGGTATGATTATGACCGAGAGACTATTCGGTGTAATCATGGCGTAATGTTACAAATGATGTGATAAAAATCCTCGGATGGTCGTAGTGCATTGATGGACGATTGTTGGCATGATCATGACCATTAATGAATACACAAATATTCTTGGCCCGTAGTGCATGAATAATTGTGGTCGTGATACTAAAGAATATCCTTGGCAGTAGTGCGGGGTGATTCGATGATGTGGAATATTTATTAAAGTGAGTCTCGATTTATAACAATGATGAAAACCTTTTAAAACCTAAAAGATAGTAGACTTTATTTTCCACTTGACTTTTTTAATGGATTGCATATTCATTGCCGCAGCTAAACCGGTTGTCTATTGTATTTTATCGGTTTAACATTGTTGAAGACTATTGATAATTTATTCTGCATTATCTTAGTCATAATATTTCTTACTGGTCTAGTTGAGCTCACCCTTTCTTTCACTGTTCTCTTCTTCGAGAAATGAGAATATAGCCGGGGACGAGTCGGGAAAACGAGTGATGGTCCTGAAGATAGCATTAGTAGTCCTCACTATTCTGTGAAATAGTGTGATAATAATTGTAATGAGGACTTTTTTTTTTGAGTTTGTATAATATCTAGTAGATGATATTTGTATTTAAACTCACAGTTTATGTCGTATTGTACACGACAGTTATGTTAATAAGTTGTATTTAAATTCTGTACCATGTAAGTGGCGACCCAAGATGGGTGATGTATACCTAATTTTGAGGGCGTCACGGTTGAGTATCAAAGCTTAGGATATGATCCTGGCTAAGATGTGAGAATAGTACTAGGAGGGAGAGACGGAATACCTTCGCTAGTATGACCTACCCAAGTTTATGTGCTATTTTATTGGTTGGTCGGGAAGATAGGGATAATTTGTTACATGTCAATTAACCTTTTGTTTTGTGGCGATGTCTCGAAAATGACATCCGAGAATGTTGAGAATAGCAATGGAGCACAAAGCGATCGTTGATTCACCACATATCAATAATCGTGATAATGTGCATCAGAGGGCGACAATCCTCATGTACAACAACAACACCGACCAAATGATGAATGATCAAATGTTCGGAGAGGCTTTATGCAATTTATGCAACAAAGAAAGTAGAGCGACTCTGTCCAAAACGTAGGTGGAAACACGAAAAACTCTCGGGTGGTCACCGCTAAACAATTCAAGGAGCTGGGATCACCGGAGTTTAAGGGTGAGCCAAAACCACTTCTGGCGGAAGCATGGATAAAGAAGATTACCAAGATATTTGATGTCTTGGGATGTTCCGAGGAGCAAAAGGTTCCCTTTTCCGCCTTTATGTTGCGCGAGAGGCAGATTCTTGGTGAGAATCGGTAAAACGACTCAACTCTTTGTCTCAAGATATCTTGGGAGAAGTTCGGGGAGTCATTCAACGAAAAATACTTTCCTGAAAGTATTCGCCATACGAAAGGAGGTGGAGTTTATCAAGTTGGAACAAAACAATATGACCGTAATCGCAATATACGAGGCAAAAATTTGCGGAGTTATCACGGTTCCATGCGTCCCACTTGGTGGATAATGAAGAGAGAATGGCGCGAATGTTTTAAGAGGTTTGAAGCGGAGATACGTCAACATCTTATTTCTCATAAACCGTGTTTGTATGCGAGATGTTGTAAATAGGGCTCGATTAGTGGAACGCGATAATGAGTCAACACAACTAAAAGAGAGCAAATGGCAAATTATAATACCACCGGTAGAGTAGTCATCGAAGCGGTGACAACAAGCGTGGAGGGAATCAACAGGCGAGATATGGTAACCACTTCGGTGGTAATCGTACAAAAAAACAATAAGAATGGACATTTCAAGAAACGGAGATTCAACAATGATGGAAAGACGTCAAGACCAAAGACCCATTGTTAAGGAAGGAGAAAGACCACCTATCATATGCTTCAAATGCGGAGGAGAGGGACACATCGATCAAACTACGTCATGCCATGCCAAAGCATGTTATAATTGTGGAAGAGAAGTTCACTTAGCTCGATTTTGTCGTTCTCAAGACAAATTCAACTAGGATGGAGGCACCAAAGGCCATCCCGAAAATTTAAAACCCAGAAGTGCAAGGAGAGCGTTTGTTGTGACCTCCCAAAGAGCAAGGAATCCGAATGAGGTCATCACGGGTAAGCTTATTATAAACTCTAATGAAGTCTATACTTTATTTGATACCGGGTTCTACCCATTCTTTTATTTCTCCTACTTGCGCCATCGATTAAATTTGACTCGGAGAAATTAGACTTTGACTTATCTGTGGAAACTCCATTGGGGAGAAACCTTCATTACATCCATTGTTTATAAGTCTTGTTTGGTTCAAATCGGTACCCTCACATTACACTGTCGATCTTATTTCATTAAAAATACTTGCATTTGACGTGATTCTAGGGATTGATTGGTTAACTACTTATCATGCAAAAATTAATTGTTTTCGTAAGGTTGTTAGCTTTCATATTCCTAATCAACCTATTATCTTAATTCAAACGACCAAACCATTAAAATCAATCACGGTCATCTCAAGCCATAAAGCTATTCGTTTATTGAAAAAGCGGATGTCAAGCTTTCTTAGCTCATATCACAAGATTTAAACAAAAATACGTCGGTTTTGAACGATATTTCTATTGTTAATAAATTTCTGACGTATTCTCAAAGAACTTCCCGGCCTACCCCGAGTGTGAAATTGAATTTTGTATCGACCTTGAACCCCAGATACAAAACCTATTTCCAAAGCCCCATGTCGAATGGCTCTATTGAACTTCGTGAGTTAAAGACCCAACTAAAGGAATTGTTAGACATTGGCTTTATTCGTCCTAGTACTTCTCCTTGGGGTGCTCCTGTTCTATTCGTGAAGAAGAAAGATGGGAGTATGCGACTTTGTATTGATTATCGGGAATTGAATCATGTCACCATCAAAAATAGGTATCCATTGCCACGTATTGATGACCTGTTTGACCAGTTGCAAGGAGCCAAATTCTTTTCAAAGATAGATCTTCGTTCCGGATATCACCAATTGAAGATTAAAATCACGACATTCCAAAGACTTCCTTCGTAACTCCCAGACGGC